>JADBJO010007791.1:0-10921 GCA_016801955.1 Conus betulinus
TGCAGCTGATTGAAGAAAATCAGTTTAATTCACTCAGACGAGCTGCACACAAGAAATATTACCATCATGGTGTTTCTTCCCACAAAGATCGAAATCAACATGAGGAGCTACAATGAGGTTACAGAGAGGACACTCCAATCTAAGACATGTCAAATATAAACTGCGCTGTGCCAAACGAAGGTCGATAAACATTTCACAGTGTGGCAGAGCGTACCGTAAAAGAGAATCCTATTCAATCACAGTACCTTGAAACACTACAATATTATTATTCCTAGAATACCCATCCACAGCCCCTCGAGTCAGTAGCTGATGTTTTAACATCCTCATGTCATTTAGAAGAGAGAGGTAGTCGTGGACGTTTTTTTTCATGAAACTGAAGATTCTAAAACTTACGGTTCCAATCACATCTTATACAGTTGCATCCATCTACAATCGTGAATTGAATGCCACCTTTCCACACAGTTCAAAGTGCGAGGGTAGCTTGGGCAAAGTCAGCGGTCCGTCGGAGTGAGTCCGCCGTTCCCCACAGCTTTTCTTGGAGTTCCACTGCACCGGGCCAGAACTCACGCCGCAGGCTGTCGAAAGTGGGACAGGACTGAAGTACGTGGGCTGGGTTTTGTGGGCCAGTGCCACATGGGCACTCATCTGTGTGCGATATGTTCAGGCGATAGAGGTGGGAGAGCAACTGACAATGTCCAGTTCTTAGTCTGAAGATGGCGACTTGTTGGGCACGCTCAAGATGGTGAATGTCATCCTTCTCTACCTCCACCTGTAGTCTTTCTCTCCTTTCATTTAGTATCTGTACAGCAGTGAGAAGGGCACATGCTTCTGCTCTGTAGTTAGTTGAGAAGCTACCGGTGGCTACAGACTTGCTGATGGAACTGCCATCTGGGAACTTGATGAAAACACCGCCTCCCCCATTTCTCACAGCTTTCTCTGCTGAGCCATCTGTGTAGACTCGGGCCCAAGTAGTGCTTGGGTAGTCCCTGGCTAGGGCCTCAAGAGTCCGGGACTTGAGTTCTGTTTCACTGTGGTCTTCTTTAGCTCCAATGCCAAGAATGTCAAGGCTGATGAGGGGAGTATCAGCTGTCCACTCTACGCAGTCTTTGGAGCATTTCCACTGGGTGGTCTGCTGTTGGTAGGAATTTTCTGTACTTTTCCTGAAGCGCCTTGCTTAGATGGTTGGGCTCTCTGGCGCTTGAGTCTGTTCTTTGTTGGAACATGGAGTTTGGTTTTTCCTCTCTTCGTTCGTCCAACGAGTGGAGCCTGATGTTTTCGCCATTGCAGCAATGGGAGTGGTCTTCATTTCCTCCTGTGATCAAGCGGAGGCCCTGCATTCTGCACTCTGGTCAAGCTGTTCATGTTGGTCCTTGGCGGCTGTTGACCAGGCGTTGGAAGCGTATTCCATGTGGGGTCTTACAGTGCCACTGAATACTTGGGTCAAAATTTTCATGTTAGCTCCCCATTTTGTTCCAGCCAGTTTCTTCATCACAGCCATCTTTCTCACTGCTTTTGCTGTGCATGGTATTGATGTGCGGGGACCACGTTAGCCTTCTGTCTAGCTTTACCCCGAGATTGGTTGGGGTATCTTCTTGTGGAATGTCTTGGCCTTCTATCTGAAGGGTGAAAGCCTCTCTCTTTGCGGAGAGAGTGAAAAGCAAGTGGCCTCCGTTTCGGTCCAGTTGATGGTGACAATCCACTCGTTTGCCCAATTTGAGATGCAATTCATTGCTTCCTGCATTCTGTAAGCTGCTGTGTTTGTCTGTTCTGCTTTTGTCCATACGACAAGGTCATCTGCATGGAGCGTCCTTGAGATATGGATTGTCAGTTGGTCAGCAATGTCATCAATGAAGACGAGGAAAAGAGTTGGTGATATGACACCACCTTGAGGAACCCCCCTCCCTGATCGTCACCAGCGAGCTTGTCTCTGGCCTTCCAGTTTGACTCGAGCTGTTCGCTGGAAACAAGTAGCTGTGGATCCACCAGAACATGTTTTTCCGCATACGTTTTTTCCGGAGGAGTTTGAAGAGGAGACCCTTCTTTCCAAACTTTATCGAATGCTTTGGTTAAGTCTACAAAGACGGCTAGAGTTTCATTTTATCTTGAAAGCCGTTTTCAATGTCTTGTGTGAGGAGGGTGATCTGATCCTCAGTGCTTCTTCTGTTTTTCCTGAAGCCTGACTGTATGGGCTTGATGTGGTTATTCTTCTCCAGATGGTACTGCAGGCGTCTGTTCACCATGTGCTCCAATTTTTTCCGAGGCAGCTTAAGAGGCTGATGGGGCGATGACTGTTCTTATTGTGCCTGTCCTTTCCTTTCTTCAGTGTTGGTGTCACTATAGCTTCCTTCCAGTTTGTTGGGAAGGTCCCACCATTCCAAGACCTGTTGTAGATGTCCAGGAGCCTCTGTTTGGTGTAACATCCGAGATGTTTGATTATCTCGTTTGTTATGCCGTCCTTTCCTGGGTCTTTCTTGTTTTTAAGCTGTTCACAGGATTTTTCAATACATACATACATACATACATACATACATACATACATACATACATACATAGGTGCATGCATGCTTAAATGCATAATACATATATACATTCAGACAAACAGACAGGCAGGCAGACGTACATACGTATGTACGTACATACATACATATATACATACATACACATATGGATACAAACAGAACATACAGACATTCACACATACACACATGCATACATACGTACGTACTTACGTACGTACGTACATACATACATACATACATCATACATACATACATACACATATGCACAGACTTACATAAAACAACATGGAAAATTACATAACAATAACATAATCCAATACTCCACATGAGTTGCCTGATCCTATCATTGACTCATCCACTGTGTTATGAATATTCCTTGAATCTCAGCCTAATGTCGCTTCATGTTCCTTCACACCGAAACCAGACATCACCAGACTTCCTGGGGATACAGCAGCCTTCTACATGTCTTCCAGTGCCACACATCACCAGACTTCCTGGGGATACAGCAGCCTTCTACATGTCTTCCAGTGCCACACATCACCAGACTTCCTGGGGATACAGCAGCCTTCTACTTGTCTTCCAGTGCCACACATCACCAGACTTCCTGGGGATACAGCAGCCTTCTACATGTCTTCCAGTGCCAGACATCACCAGACTTCCTGGGGATACAGCAGCCTTCTACATGTCTTCCAGTGCCACACATCACCAGACTTCCTGGGGGACACAGAAGCCTTCTACATGTCTTCCAGTGCCAGTCGCAAGCGCTGCCAGAACAAGGTCCGCGCCTCCTCCTCCTCGTCGTCGTCCTTCTCCTCCCACTCCACGTAAGTGGTCGTCCGCAAGACCGCCATCATGGCGCCCGTCATGTCACGTGACTCCACGGCCTGCAGCGTCACGATGACCAGGACGTCGTCACGCTCCATCACGCACGTCTGGCTCAACTTGAGCTCGAACTGGCACCACTGGCTGCGGGCGAAGAAGGGCGAGAAGAGCAGCAGGATTCTCTCGCTGTCCTCCACGCAGTCGGAGATGTTGTCCATGATGTGTTTGCCCGGCACGAAGTCCCGCTGGTGCAGACACAGCCGCAGTCCCCAGGTTCCCTCCAGGACAGGCAGCAGATGCTGGTCCACCCAGTCCACGTTCTCCTCGGCGTAAGACACGAACACGTCGTACCTGTAGCGTCGCCCGTGCCTGCCCAGTCCTCCCCTCTGCCGGCGACCCCGGCACACCTCGTACAGCCACAGGCGCACGTGCCAGCGGAAGCGGAAGAAGAGGGAGAAGAGGAGGAAGAAGAGGATGAAGATGCAGACGATGGAGATGGTGAAGGCGGCGGCATCAGAACCCAGCATGCAAGCCTGAAAATGGTGATAATGTCGCTGGCTTACTTCTCTGGAACCAGCATGCCGAAAATGATGACCATGTCGCTGGCTTCCTCTTTAACTACTGTAAGGGGGCGGGAGGGGGGGGGGGGGGGCGGCAGAAGGAGGGGAAGGGGCCGGGGGTGGGGGTGGGGATATTAGAAGTACACTTTGGAGTGTTAAGGTAATGGCCAAGTGAGAGTAATAGGTCGTATGGACTGAAAATTACTTCCTGTTTTTAATAGAACATGCAAAATAAGATTTTTGAAACTTACGAACTACATAGTTAAATTACATAGTTAAAATGAAAAGACATTCCTAAAAAAATACATCACTTGGTTGTATAGTTAGTTGTCGATTCGTTACATGAATATCAAAGTGGTCAAACGGCTAGTTGTCGATTCGTTACATGATTATCAAAGAGTTCGTGCAGTTATTTTGTCAATTCGTACAGGAATATCAAAAGTGTTCATGTAGTTCGTTGTCAATTCCTCGCATGCATATCAAAGTGTCATGTAGTTCTTGTCAGGTCGTTACATGAAATATCAAGTATTCACACACACGCCCGTGGATACGCGGGCACACACGCACAAACATGCACACGCGGATGCTCGCACGCGCACACATGGGAACGTAAACGCACACATCATGCACACACACGCGCTCGAGTGCCCCCCCCCCCCCCCCCCCCCCGCGCCCACACACACACACACACCACACACACACACACACAGACCCGTGCCTACTCACCCCATACACACACATGTGTACACTCACCACAAACATACACAATGATAACAATGGTACCTCTAGTGTTAGATCGGTACTGAAGACCTGACCAGCGAGTTAGACTAATGCGTAGGTCAGACATCTGCTAAGTCGTAGCCACAGACCCTCTTCTTAAATTCTCTCATCTTAGTCATTAGTTCATTTATCCATCTGCTTTAAATCATGCGCAGTGTGGGTCTCAAAACGTAGCGGATGTGGCGTAGCGTATATGGACTAGTCCACACACAGTGACACCTCCTTGATGAAACTGAAACTGAAAACTGAAATTGATATATTTATGAAATAATCGAACACTGTCAGTGGAACTGCTTGTCAGTTTCACCGTGTGTCAAGGGACACCAACCACGTCTGCCCGTGGTACAGCAAGACGAACCCCTCACCTGCTCATTGAGGACAAAAATCTAGCAGGGTGATGTTGTCGACGTTGGCGCAGACGTAGCCATTCTGGACGTAGAAGTCGAAGAATATGCTACGGTGGGTCCTCATCCACTGCTGGAACCACAGAATGTTGCAGGAACAGTGGAAGGGGTTGCCATAGAGATACAATACCTTGAACCTGTACAAATATACCACAGAAAAAAAGAACGATAGATTAAACAAAGAGCGAGGGGAGAGAGAGAGAGAGAGATGAGAGAGGAGAGAGATGGGAGAGAGAGAGAGACGCGCACGCGCGCGCGCGCACGGACGCACGCGCACTCACACACACACACACACACACACACACACACACACACCACACACACACACACACACACACACACCTGTTTATAAACTGCTAGTTTGTGGAAAGTGACAACGTGACGCACTTTCTTTTCCCTTTTTTTCCCTTTTAATAAACAACTTGTGTTATAGACACCGTGCAGAAATTCGGTTTAATCGATTTCAGTTTCGATTTCTTGACGTAGATGTCACCACACTCAGGCTAAGCCGTTTTGAACGACAAAACACAGCTATCTGTACAATCTTGCATCCAGAAGAGGGCCACACTTTTGAACATGTTGAACCTGTTTTCCTTCATCTGTTTCTCCGTCTCCTTCTCCTTCTCTCCCCCCACCCCTTCCCCTCCCTCTTACTTCTTCCTTCTTCTTCGTCTCCTTTTTTTTTTTTCCGAGGTTCACAATAGTGGCATAATTATAGGTGCTATTTTTTTGTGTTCTCTGTCTGTCTGTCTGGTCTGTCTGTTTGTCTGTCTGTCTGTCTCTCTCTCTCTCTGTCACACACACACACACACACACACCACACACACACACACACACACACACACACGTGCATACACACTCTTTCTGTCTCTCTGTCTCTGTCTCTGTCTCTGTCTCTCTCTCTCTCCTCTCTCTCTCTCTCTCTCTTTCACACACACACACACACAACACACACACACACATACACACGCACGCACGCACGCCACGCACACATTCACATCCACACACGGTCCAATAAATCTCTGTCTCCCTGTCTCTCCTCTGTCTCTCTATGTCTCTCTCTGTCTCTCTGTCTCTCTCTCTCTCTCTCTCTCTCTCTCTAATTCCCTCACAACAGACAGACAGACAGATCCACACACACGCGCGCGCGCGCGCGCGCGCTCTTTCTCTCTCCTATACACACACAGACACACAGACACACAGACAGACAACACAAACACAAACACAAACGCTCTCTCTCTCTCTCTCTCTCTCTCTCTCCTCGCCTCTCTCATCTCTCTCTCTCTCTCTCTCTCTCTCTCTTCACCCATGCATGATCTCTGGCCGTCAAATCTTCAAATGAAAGTTTGATCGATAAATGATGTAATCCCCAGTGAATCAATACTTTGACTGAAGATTAGAGTTTTCCCCCTTGTGAAGATTTGTTTTTTCCTGTCCAATTTTCACTGCGTTAGTGACTATTGCTTTTCTCTGCTTTGTGGCGTTTCTTTCAAGTTTGACTGAGGAAGAAAAACTGTATAAAACAGTCCTTAATAAGTTCCGAGTTAATTTAAACATCAACTTGGTGCTTTTTGCTGTCATACGCTTTTTTGTATCATTATTCAAGATTAAACACACAAACGATACACACACACACACACACACACACACCACACACACACAACACACACACCACACACACACACACACACACAGAGCATTGATGAAGATGTGATCAAGTTTTCATTCTGAAGGTGACAGAGAGAGAGAGAGAGAGAGAGAGAGAGAGAGAGAGAGAGAGAGAGAGAGAGAGAGACTTTGTAATACATATTTAGGTTTATAAAGCTTCTGGGTGTACACATTTCGTTGGGCCTACATAAAACAATACAACGTCTAGACTGAGAGGGGTCAAAATCATAACGATGATAACACAACGTACAAACTTAGCTCCTGTTCATAATTCAGATAACGGCTGCACATGTGACGATATAAAAAAAAAGGGGGAAAATCCCCTGGGGGGGAGGGGGGGAGGGGTGTAGTACGAGTGGAACGGCGTCGGGGGGGGGGGGGGGGGTGGGGGGCGGGGGGTATGGATGTGGGGGTTGCAACTTTTCTTCTCTTCTGTCCACTGCGTGATTCAGCTACGGGGGGGGGGGGGGGGGGGGGGGGGGGGGGGGGCGCATGTTCCGCTTGGCAGTTTCCAGTTTCACTGCGTTCGCTGTGTCTGTCACAAAGACGCTAATGACGAAAGACCAATGACGAAAGGACCAGATCAGCGGAGAAGGCGAAAACCGGGAAGAGGGAACTCTAAACTCAGTACACATCACGCCTCTCACGCGATGAAATAGGACTTTCCCACGTTTGCCACCTACTGTCGAATTGTTTGAATAAACTTCCTTTCTTCCCCTATTCCTATATATCCATTGATAACTTAGATTAACTTTGGCATTATAGTGAGTCCCAAGGTACAAAATTAGATTTAATACCGATGTTGATTTCAATGATAATGTTATCTTTAGTAATATCACTTCGGGTTACTGTACCATAATACTGCTTTCTGTTAAACAGTTATAGGTCCTTACTTCTATATCACTGTACCTTTGTTTACAGCATCATGATATTGACTTCCATCATAATGGAAGAATGTCTACCCTTGACAATAACAGTGCTTTCATTCACAGTATTATAAGGTTCCCTTCGATTCTAGCGTTAGAGTTACTGCCCTCGTTGATAACAATACCCTGTGATACAGTATTACATAATCCCCATCACTCATAATGTTCTCATCCCTGCCTTGGCCATAGCATCAATACTTTATGCCAAACAGTGTTTGGATAATACACTGAAAATGCAAACTGGAAGGTTGAAACGAGAAACGAAATAGTTCTAGACATCGTGTTTGTATATCTAGCACCATACCGACCAGTTTTCATTGTTTTCAAGTGCAAGCTCATAGACGAATAATGAAAAGAAATTAGGACTTCACAAATCTCCATTTTTTACACCTCTAGTGCACATTTTATGATCAGTTAATTAATTAATTGCCCCATCTTATCCCTGGTTTCATTGCATTATACATACTATGAATACACTTAAACAATTTTCTTCTTGTACGATTAAAAAAATTTGATTTAAGTCACAGTATATTGAGACTGACTGCGTCAAACGCCTTTTAAAAATCAAGAAATGATACAGATAACTTGCATTTAAAAGAAAACTGTTTCTCGATCAAGGCAAGAAGAGTGAACATATGGTCATCTATTTAAATCTAACCTGATAAGTTATTTTCGTCTGCATATTCTTGGGTGTCTTAACAGTTAATAAGGGCACTAAATATTTCGCTACTCATAACAGGCAACCAAATACCTCAGTAATTCTTCACATTGTTCTCATCACCTTTGTAACAGAGTGGAAGAGTTACAGTCTCACGGCAAGCCCTCAGGGAAAAATACCTTTATTAAGCATGCATTAAAAACATGACCATATGTCTATGCTTTGTCCACAAGGAGCTTTTAAAAGATTCGCTAGTTGTTCTGTCATGGGACCGGCAGTTTTTAACAGTTTTTTCTTAATGCTAACAACTCTTTTCACATGATGGCACTCGACAACATTTCTTCTTTTAACTCTGGTAGGCTAATTTATAGGGATTAAGCATACAGGATTTTAAAGCACTGAGTGAGAATTTCATGTGAAGTGAGAGTGTGAGAAATAATTCATTTCAGGATAAACATGCTGTGCCTCAGACTGTATTTTAGAGGCTCTCTTGTCTTCTTTTTTTAATGCCTGATAAATAAAGTTTTATAAATAAACCAAGAATTTAGCAATATGCTTATTGTGACGTATCGATCGATGGTCTTTATTACTTAAAAATCTCTTTGAAACAGACATGATGTGTGAAACTCATTTTTCCGCATTCGGCAAACCGAAATACAATTATTTGTCGAATCTTTTCAATGCAAGGGCTTAAAAACATCGGACCCATCATCAAGTGGAATATTATTTCTCGATTATTTTGGTTCAACGAATTTCTCTCTCATGCAGTCCCCCTCAAATGTACGGGATTTAATGATTATGAAACTGAACTGTCGGTTTGTCTAATATTCGATTACTGAAACCTTTTTCGTTTCTAATTGAACAATTTGTGTGTTTTTAATACTGATATACACTTTTAAAAAAAATCAAACCTCCAAAGTTGACGAACTATTCTCAACAATGTACTGACTTTTCTCTCGTTAAGGATAACGTGCCACGTCGAGCCATCCCTTTTGATGGTTAGTCCTGATCCTCTGTTACGGTTCTTTTCTAAACACAGCATGTGTCCCTTTACAACAATCAACTGGAACACAATGTCAGTTGTTCTGAAATTGTCATCAATGCAGAGTTTATCATAAAAGACTTGACTGTACAGTTAATTCGGCACAAACTGTTCACATAGCTGTATCTCCTACTTGTCATTTAAAAATAAATGCATACCAATTTATCAAAATACACATCAACTAGAGGAACAAAATTAAGACAACAGAGGTTAGATTCGACACCTTCAAAAGACACACAGATAAGTCGAGTTGAAAATAAAATGCGGTCCTGGAACAGATAAACATAAACAAGTAGAGTAAGTCTTGCTCCCATTAATAAAAACGTACCCAGAGCCAGTCTTGAATCAAAAAGTCACTCTGTGTTAGTTTTCTTATGGGAGCAAGACTTACCTACTTGTTTATTGTAAACAGATAAGTCACTAGACAAAATAACATAATTGTTCCTTCCAAATCCACCAGTATATTGTGTAGCGACTTTCGTGGTCGTCAGTACGTAAACCACTTGAGAACGACTTAAAGACGTGCAATATATTCATCAACACTTTTTCCGTAATGTTGAACTGTGTACCTTAAGAGACGTCAGAATATTCAGTGCTGATCTTGAAAATGAGTAATATCATTCGTTTTCTTCTTAATCTCATTCCCTTGACCTAAGTGGTTGTAAGGTTTGTGTGTGTGTGGGGGGGGGGGTGGTCATGAGGGACGACCCTTAATCTTCTTCTCCCATCGCGGTCTGTCCCGCTGCTTCTCGCAGGAGTTTCTGGCAGCCTGAGGTTTGTTCATTCTGGCTGTTCTCCGACCAGCTCTTTCTGTGCCTGCCTCGGAGCCTTCCTCCTTAAGGCGTGCCTTGCAAGATTGTTTCTGCCAGCGAGTCGTCGTGTCACGTGGCCAAACCACATCAGCTTCTCCTCCTAACTCTAGCCAAGCGGGGTTCTCCTGCCAGTGTGGCCACTTGCTTTCGGATAGAGTGGCTGGTTCTGTGCTCTGTTCAGATGTGAAGTCAGTTCTTCTGTATGTCTTCATTCCAAAGGCTTGGATCCTTCTCTCCAACCTCTGCCGTCAAGCTCCAGCTCTCGCACCCATACAGGACATAAGTGAGAGGACGAGGGCTTTGTATAGCTTGGGTTTTTTTTAGGAGATCTTACTCGCTAAGCCTCCACTAGCCTTTGTGGAGCTGATGTTGCAAGAGATAATCTGACCTTGAGTCCTAGTTTGAATAGCGACCGTCCGTTCGTGAAGTAATAGGATCCGCGGTTATTTAAACTCTTCCACCCCTTTCCATCTTCATCGTCTTTACCGGCCGTGAAATAGGTCCACGTCAGAACACCACGGATCATCCCATACACATCATCCAGTCCCCCCCCCCCTTTTTTTTTTTTTTTTCAAGTAAATTAAAAAAGTCAGTCAGACAGTACTTCAGGTATTATAATCCACATACTTGTGATCCCAAAGTTTGCCATTAAAAGGACCCTTTAGGGTAATATAATTACCTCACATATGTACAGAACACCACTCTCACAACAAAATAACCCCAATAACCA
>JADBJO010007791.1:14284-16784 GCA_016801955.1 Conus betulinus
TCTCCAAGCCTCAGGCAGGTTAAGGTCCAGTGACACTCCTCCCTCACGAATAGACAGCAACGCCGGCAGGTCTTTAAACTCAGGTGATTGAAACCTCCAAGCAGCAATATCTTCAAACTGGACCAATCCCCGGAAGGCAGCAGGAGAGAGGTAGACCAGCCATTGTTGAACAGATCAATCACCTCCACATCTGTGGACACGTTAGAAAAGAAACTCTCCTGAGAAATGTTGGGCAGATGGTTGTTGGAGAAAGTTGAGGAGGGAACGATAGAATGTCCGGCCCACGAAAGGAACAACGACAAGTTCTGAGCGGAACAGTCGACAGTGAGGCGGTTACAAGTGCAGGGACTGTCATACGGACACGCCGACATATTTTCATACTCAAATTGGAGTAAACAAGGCCAGCAATTATAAGGGAGATCACCAATACTGGCACGCCACAATGAAGGAGGAAGGCACTCATAACAGCTACGATGATGACTCTCTTCATTGTCGGTAGTGGCAGTTTCTATCACCCAAAAGGCCACAGATTGTGTAGCACACAACACTATTCCGCGGGGATCAAAAACGAAATGAACAAAACTCGGAGTGTGGTCTCATGAGAAACTTGCTTGTGCAGAGCTGGAAAGTGGGCGTAAGGTGAGAGAAAAACACGACCAGTAACCGACCAACAGGGGGCCTAACTCAGCGAAACTATGTCAGGGGACACACCCTTCCTCAACTCAGTCTCTCTCCAATGACATGCCATGTTCGCATTCAGCTGCACACTTAATATGTTCCTTGTTCGTTGACCTCTGACTTTGTGCGGATGGAAATACGTATTTCCGCGTGTCAGACTCATGAATACCTAGAAACGTCGACACACAGCCAAACAACGAAAGACAGTACCGCTTCAAGTAATTGTTAACAACAAACACTGCATAAGATATGACCACGTTGTCACGGCATTCGCAATCACTTACAAAAAAAATTGGCCTCAAAACTATGTCACAAAAATCCTTTCATGGAAAAACATTCTTTGGTCCTCACCGACTCATATGTAGTTCACTTTTTGGTTTGACTTTCACAACACCAAGGAAATGACTATCATTTTGAGCTACTCATGTCGAATTAATCATACGAAATATAGACACAAGTTCCCCTGTGTGTTTTCCAAAAAGTAAATTAGTTTCTTCCCCATTCCTACAAGGAAATGTTACTGAAAGGGAAAGAAGATAAAAGAGCAAATCTTCATTTCAAATCAAAGCATTAAAAAGTCGTCTGGAGAATTGTTGAGTCTTCTTTCCTTGAACAGTATATAGCCTGGAGACTGGCATTTCTTACCGTGAGGTTTTCTTTTGGTCTAAGTTTCCGCTTGGCGTGCCATTATACACTCTCATTAGGAAGAAAGTCTAGAGAGAGCTTGACAGCAGAAAGTCTTCAGAGAAGAAAGTGATTGCTCGTTCTTCATTTTCATCGCCCTGAATGTTGTTTATCTTGCCTGAAGAAGACCTAAGAGGTCGAAGCGCGCCGTGTTTTGTGTTGCACTTTGTTTGTCCCTCGGTGTGTGGCGGATTTATAATAAGTTTTCTTTTACAAAAAATTATATTCAGAATTGTTGAGAAAAGTTTGCTCCTGAAAAAAAAATATTTCATGCAGCCCCGTTTCTGTCGCTTGTACATTCTAACGGTAGTCAAAAACATTTGAGTCTTTTTCCTATTCATGCATTCACAATTCAAGATTTTTTACTGTGTTCTCAGCACAATTAGATTTTGAGAGGACGCGTATGAACTGTACTGTGTATTCTCTGTTTTGATTTTAAAAAAAAGTTTGAATATGTCACTTCCCTTCATACTGGGGCCATGGCCTGTCTGTCTATGAATACACCGTTTTCATCTCTCTCTCTCTCTCTCTCTCTCTCTCTCTCTCTCTCTCTCTCTCTCTCTGTGGCCATTTCATTTCAATATCTGTTAGGTATAGGCTTCATCACGTGATGGCGTTTCATTTGCCATGACGTTAACCTGTTGGATGATGTGAGCATAGGGGCGTGCATGTCGGAATGTGCTGTTTGTTGGAACCCAGCTGAATGTGTGATAAAACAAATGTACAGAAACAATACTGAACAAATGGTTTTTCATTCCTCTTTAGTTTTGAGGGTTCATTATATTCAATGTCTCTGAAGCTGCTTAGTTTATGAGCTAGCTCCGTTTCTTGTAAATTTCCTAGAGATGTTATTTGTTTTTGTAATTTGAGCAGCGGGTAGGTGGCCTGCACTAGAAACTTCTCTCTCCCTCCCTCCCCCCTCCCTCTCTCTCTCTCTCTCTCTCTCTCTCTCTCTCTCTCTCTCAAGAGAGAGAGGGTGTGGACGGTAGTTTCGCGCGTCAAGACGCACTTGATAGCTCTCGGTTGATTCCATTGTTTACGGCGAATTAAGCACAGTATTTCCTTTCAGATTTGATCCAGCAGGGCGAAGAGGGTCACACCGTCTGAAGCACTGAACGTTAGGGCCTCTTTTGGCTCT
>JADBJO010007791.1:24284-29284 GCA_016801955.1 Conus betulinus
CACATACATGGCTACTTCACCTCACAGGTCACATACATGGCTACTTCAACTCACAGGTCACATACATGGCTACTTCAGCTCACAGGTCACATACATGGCTACTTCACCTCACAGGTCACATACATGGCTACTTCACCTCACAGGTCACATACATGGCTACTTCAGCTCACAGGTCACATATATGGCTACTTCACCTCACAGGTCACATACATGGCTACTTCACCTCACAGGTCACATACATGGCTACTTCACCTCACAGGTCACATACATGGCTACTTCAACTCACAGGTCACATACATGGCTACTTCAACTCACAGGTCACATACATGGCTATTTCAACTCACAGGTCACATATATGGCTACTTCAACTCACAGGTCACATACATGGCTACTTCAACTCACAGGTCACATACATGGCTACTTCAGGAGGTTCTGTCATAGTGCCCACTCTGCAGCTCACAGGGAGGAACCAGTATCAGGACATTTGGAGGCAACCCGGCAGTGGCGGGGTAATCTTGAACGGTCACACACGTAATGTTCTCATCCCCAGCTGATGCATTTGTACCATAGTGTTCAAGTACTGCAGCTGTTTGGATGATCCCTGGAGTCTTTTAGCCAGGGTACGACAACAACAACAACAACAACAACCCGGCAGTGGAGAACCTGCATGTCTCTGGTTCAGCTGAATGTCTTTCAACCAGTGCCTGTAACGATCCAAAGAAATGCAAGACACCACCTACTGATTAACTTAATTGCTTAGTCACAGATGCAGCGTGACTGAGCGTCCCTTTAGCAAGGAGCAGTTAACTCTGCAGTGGTATGCACCGCAGGGTACTTTGGCATGGCGTGAGAGACTTGCTGGTCTGGATCATTTGCAGATTGTGTTGTTTGTTATCATGGCAGACATTTATGAGCAGTGGTCTAGGCAGTCGTGGCTCCCCATATCAGTGAACTCAGGAATATCTAAAACACGCAGCCACAGCCCTGCGGTAACTGAAAAAAAGGAAGAGCTGTTGACATCGATAACCAAGCTCGCCAAACCATCTGGTCAGATATTAGGAGCCACATTTTCACCGTACTTTAGGTTAGTATTAAAAAAAAAAAAGTTTTCCACAAGAAGAGCACATGGAACCCAGAACAGACTCCAAATCGCTGTTAGGTAAAGACACTGTCTTCACATCACACATCATCCAGTCACAGTGATCCAGGAAAGGCTTGTCGAGGCAAAACGTCATCCGTGATGGCATGGACTCTGTCGTTGAAGGATCGTGGCGATGTCCTTTCTAAAGGGGACCAAACTGCATGGCATGAAACACCTTCTGCTGCGTTCTGATGTCAATCCCATACAGACCACATGGACAGCCACAGACAATTTGCGGTATTCGTTCGACATACAGACAGTTGCAACAGGCGTTCACGTCATTGCTGGCGGTGACTTCATCTTCCCACCCACTGATTGGGCCAGTTACAGACTGAAGTTAACAGCTACCTTCCTAGACTTGCATCACATGTTTTTGAACACATAAAGAACTTCTCTATCAGTGGTCAAAACATCCTGGGGCTGCTGCTGACAAACCACCTTAGCATGGAAGGTGTGCCAGATTCCCCCGGTTCCACACATCGGAAGATCCAGCGGATTGTTCCATGGTTTACCAAAGCCAGCTGGTTCAGTCTGCGTCACGCTATCTGACAGCTCTACAAAATTATCACCACCTCCTTCAACGAAAGTAACAACACTTAAGAAATACAGACGCAACTGAAAGAAGGATTTCACTTTGTAATCTGGTCGTTTGTCCTCACTATTATAATGTTTAAAAAAGCAGCCAGCCTTGGATGGATCACATACACACACACACACACACACGCGCGCGCGCGCGCGCGCGCGCGCGCACGCACGCACGCACGCACGCACGCACACACACACACACACACACACACACACACACACATACACACTCACATTTATCAGGACTCTACAAACAAGTGGTGACGGACTGGAGAAGAGGATGTCCACAACCGGGCCTTAGTCATGATACGTATTATACAACGTAGGCTCCTCGCCAAGCACACCAATCCTTTACTGAATAGATGATAATGGCCAACCCCGAGACAAAGCAATCTTCCTGAACTTAGATCAAGTTCCTACCAACCGATGTGGCTAGTGTTTACCCGTTCACCGTGGACGGCAGCTAGTTACAGAACCGAAGGATAAAGTTAAAATCCGGAACGTCCAGTTTTGGTATGCTTTCAGCACCAAATCCCTTTGCTTCTCAGCAGTTAAAGTCCTGGTCAGAACCCGTATATACGCAGAACCCCGGTGCTTTTCGTTCAACACAGTTACCACCTCGATTGCGACAGTAGACAGCTGCTGAAAGAACAGAGCCCAAGCCAAGCACCTGGCCTTGATGGACTATTCCCAGACATTTAAAGGAAATCCATCAGGTAGTGAAGTGTCTCTGCCAGTCCTCAATCAACATCGGCACTCTCTCACGGATGTGACACAATATATTATATGTCATTCGCATTCAAGTTGGGTGAAAGAAGGCAGACCAAAAAGTCCACCATTGTATCTCTCTCACCAGTGTGACTTCCTGCATCCTTACGCATCTTCTGGTTAGCACTGTTATGGGATTAGGTGAAGCCAACACACTCTTGAGAATAGCGACACAGAGTCAGGTGAAGCCTGTCTTGTCAGGTCCTAGATTCATGGACGACCTCTCTCATACTCATACGGGGGAAGGGGAAACAATCAGACGCCTTGGCAGTGGGTTTTTCCACCATCTTCAGCAAAGTCTGCCTCTCTTTCCTGGTCCAGAATCTCCAGCGCTAAAGAATCACTGGCCTGGTGAACTACTGGATCCACAGCTTCCTAAACTACAGGCACTCAATGATGGTTGTGGATGGTACCACCTCAAAGCCGTTGATGTACAGTCGGAATTCCCCGAGGTGTCTGTGCTGTGTCCTATCCAGCTCCTGCTCTTCATCTGTCACTTCATTGTGCAACTGTCCTTGACCACGCCAATCCCCCAGCAAGAGAGATGAGGCAGCCACAAGGCAAAGTGCCTTCTTTCTTTATGTAAGACGAACAACGGGAACATTTCCTTCTCCCCGAAGGACTGAATGAATTTGAGCAGCACCTTCCTCCAGTTCAGGCAGTTTCATCAACCTGGGGGGCCGGAATAGCTCTTTTGGTAGAGCGCCTGACTGGTAATCTTGGGGTTGTGGGTTCGCATAACCGCCGGGCCATTTCGGTACATGGGGATTTTCCCTCGGAGTTAACATTGGTTCTGACTCCATTCCTCAAACAGTCCTTCGAATGACTATGAACCGAGGTTCCGTGTGTGAACGCACATCTTTGCACACACGTAAAATCCCATCACCAACTTTTGGAAGAGAAGGCCAGTTTGGCCGTTGGTATGGATGACACGTTACACATAGCATGCACCTTCCCCGAAGTTGAGTATGGCTGCCTTAATGGCGGGAAGAAAAATGGTCATACACACAAAAGTGTTAGAATAATCAACATGATGATTGTGGACACTAAAAGAAAGCAAGAAGAAGAAGAAGAAGAACCTTTTTAGAAGACTTCAGATCCGCTACTTAATCCACTCCTACGCACACTGCATCCCAAGTCCCTGTCAATTCAAATTCCATTCCTCTCCACCCATTCTCCTCATCCCTCGACCGTGCCTCCCTCCTCCTCCCATGACAAATAGAGATGATAATTCAGGCACTGTACTTCCAGTTTATCGTCGGAAATTATGTAAAAGATGTTATGTAAAAGAAGAAGAACGCCCCATGTGGAGAGGAAATCAAAAGTGGGGTCCCACGAGAGCACTGTCACTTCAGAGCTGGCTTTGCAAACCCATTCAGGAACTGAAAAGTAACTGAATGTGGAGGTCTGGACGTTACAAAAATACTGAGCACAGTGATTTGCAAAAAATATGAAACGTCTTAAAAATTATATAAATATCGCTTTTTTTAAGAAGGCACAAGTATTAAGTATGGATGCCTAGAGATGCAATGTCACAAAGAGTGACTTCAAAGGTGTAAAACTCACTAAATGTCGATGACTAAACGCCTAAAGGCACAAAAAATGTGTATATGTTAAGACTAGCTTTGCAAAGGTCATGAAAAGTGAATATTCTGAGGTGCAAATGTCACAAGGCCTTGATGTACAAAATCATTTAATTTAATGTTGTGTTTAGAGTTACAAAAGTTACAAAATGCTGATGTCTAGAGGCGCCCAAGTTACGAATTGTCGATGTTCAGAGGAAAGAAAGTGACAACAGTTTGGCGTTTAGAGGAGCAAATACTCACTTAATGTGCACATCTAGAAGTGCAAATGTCAGTAAATGTTCAGGAGGTGTAAAAGCCAGGTGACTGGATCTTGAGTTGCATTAGTCCCTTGAATATCAGACTACAAAAGCTTTAGAGTGGAAACACATAAAGTGTTTCATCAAGGGACGTCATCATTGGTACAAGGGTGACGACTGGCAGTATGTTTTTTTTGTCCCATTGTAGGCAATGTTTTCAATTTGATAAGGAAATGTCACACAGGAAGCTAACTTCGCCCTAAATTCGGGCGACATACAATACAAACCGATCAACCCCATTATCATGGCGTGGTGGTATGTTTAGAATATCACAGTTTGTAGCAGGGGGAGGGTGGAAGAAAGAGAAGCAGAAGTGGGAGATGGGTGTTATGGGATGGAAGGGGGTTGAGAGAGCAGGTGAGTCTGTCAAGTGGAGAAATGAAATATCCCACAGGCACCCGCCAGAGAGTACGGCAATTGTTTGTTCCAGCCTTCTTGTCAGTTCGTTGTTACAGCCAACTTCAGTCAGTGTTGTTTTTATGGTTTGTCAGCAGAAACCCGTCTGACAATCTCTCGTTTCTCACCACTCAATTCTCGTCCATTCGTTTTCTTTATACCCTGAATGTCAATACTGATTTATTGTGCTAGCGCTTTCCCTGTGCCCCAGACAGACTTCAGGGGCGT
>JADBJO010007791.1:44174-59174 GCA_016801955.1 Conus betulinus
CTCTCTGTCAATAACGAATAAGGCACATATGGGGAACCGAGGGAGTGAGAGATGGGAAAGGTGGTAAGGGAACGATGGTTTGTTGGTGGTGGGACCTTGTAACTACTTGAACAGGTGTGTGTGTGTGTGTGCGATGGGGGTGAATGGAACAAGCCATGTGAGAGTGGGAGAAGCTAGTATGCGAAAAAAAAAGAAAAGAAGAAGAGGGAAGGAAGAGAGGAGAGAAGGGGGTTGGTGGTGGGTGGGTGGGTGGGGTGAGAGATAGGCAATGCGGGTTGAAGTGTTCTTTCATTACCACGTAGGCATAGTGCTTCTAGAGGAGTGTTTCTGTGGCTCAGTCGCTCAGTGTACGTTCTGTCTGCAGCCATTTGGCATGACTTGAATTATATGTCGTAGCCAAAAAGAGTATATTCACTCATCCATGGCAATAAATGTTATAATGTTTCATTTCGTTTCAGTTCCGTTCAGTTCATGTCTGTCGGTCTGTCTGTTTGTCTTTCTGTCTGTCGTTTGTCTCTCTTTTTTCTCTCTCTCTCTCTCTCTCTCTCTTCTCTCTCTCTGTCTCTGTTCTGTCTGTCTGTCTCTCTCTCTGTCTCTCTTTCTCTCTCTCTCTCTCTTTCTCTGTCTCTCTCTCCCTTCTCTCTTTTTCTTTCTCTCTTCTCTCTGTGCAGAATCAGTCACTTTAACTAGCTATTGTCCTTGGTCTGCTGTTTATTGAATTATTGTCTTTAGACCCAAGGGTCCTTCTAAGCATGCTGTAATGACCACATCCGTTGTCCAGTTCAAGTGAAAACAAAAATAGGTAAACATTTAACATTTAGGACAGTACAAAACAAAGAACGAAGAGCGACTATCTGATGTCCATGTGGTAAGCTGTGAAGAAGAATGGCTGACCGGTTCGGTCAGCCATTCTTCACAGCATACCACATGGACATCAGATAAGTCGCTCTTCGTTCTTTGTTTGTACTGTCCTAAATGTTAAATGTTACCTATTTTGTTTTCACTTGAAGAAGACCCAAGAGGTCGAAATGCATCGTGTCTTGTGTACTTTGTTCGTCAATGTCCTCGGCGGAAACTAACCCCCACTCTTTCTAAAATGTCTTCACCATCTTTCTGCCCTGACCTACAGGGTGCAGACGGCAGTTTGTTTGTTTGGCAGACAAGCAAAATCCTTCACCCACCAAATGGCTGGTGTCCTCTTGAAGTTCGCGCACCTCACGCCCCTGAAGTCTGTCTGGTCACAGGGAAAAGAGCTAACACAATAAATCAGTGTTGACATTCCCGGCGTTGGAAAACGACTGGACAAGAACTTAGTGGTGAGAAAAACGAGAGGCTGTCAGATGGCGGCTCTCTTGCTGATATAATAACATAAAAAAACAAGGTCCACTGACGTTGGCTGTAACAACAAAACGACAGTGAAGACTAGAACAAACCACTGCCTTCTAGTCTACGGCTAGTGCACGTGGGGTATTTCAATTTCCCTGTTGGATAGACTCCCACCCCTTCTCCTCTCCCCATCCCCTTCCATCCCTCTACCACTTCTGCTTCTCTTTCTTCCACCCCTCCCCCTGCTGTAAACTATGATATCTAAACATACCACCACACCATGGAAATGGATCGTTCTGGTTGTGTGGTATGTAGACCGAATTGAAGGCGTGGGCAGCTTTTCTGCTTGACGTTCTTTTATAAAAAAAAAATGAAGACGTTGTCTACAGTGCTACACAAGCTGTACTGGCTGTCATCACCTTGAAACAAATGATGACGTCCCTTGATTAAAACACTACGCATTCACTCCCAAACGGTTTTACAGCTGGATATTATATTCTATTGCTTTACGCATCTCAAGATCCTAACACTTGGCTTTCCACTCCATCAACACTCAAATGGTTTTACAGTTTGATATTCTATTGATTTAAGCACCTCAAGATCCTAACATTTGACTTTCCACTCCTCAAACATTCAGTGATTTTCAAACATCTACATGTTGTGAGCTTTTACACCACTAGACATTACATTCAGTTACTTTTGCACCTCCAGATGCAAACAGTTTGTAACCAATGCACCTCTAAACACTGGAAATAATGAAGATAGTACACACCCGCGAAATCAATGTTTTGTAACTTTTTTTTATTTTTTGACATCCATAGTTCGTTCATTTTGTACCTCAAGACCTCAACCACATTATTGATGCGTGCACATCTAAATATCCACTGTTTGTGAAATTTGCACTGCTGGATATCAACATTTCCTCCCTTTCGTACCTTAAATATTTAATAAACTTGACTCCTATGATATCGGCATTAAGTAAATTTGACTCCTATGGAGTCACACTTAATGATCTTGCACTTTTAACACTGTCAACACACACTCTCCTTCTGCTCTATGTGCCCAGTTAACACTGCAGTCACGGCACGGAAATTCCTTCAGAACACTTAATGTCGACCTTTTTTTTTTAATCTATTTTCTTTTAACGCATAAATCCGACAGTGACTATTTTTGTACAGTGAAATAGAGGTATCTTTCATCTTCTTGATGACAAATAATCTAAAAGTCAAAGTAATTATTTTGTTGTTGTTTGATTGAGTTGAAAATGACATTAACAAATGACATGAACAGGAGCGCCGATTCAGTTCTTGAAGACGCCAACGGGTTGGTTGTTTTCTCTTCAAATTAACCAATGAAATCGACTGTTTGCAGCTTGCTAACTGTAATGATATGACGTATGAAGGACTGTATCTGTATGCTGATAGCACTGATTAAAAATTTTTCGGGAAAAATGCAGACATATTTATTTTTAGAAGACCAGCGCTGTTATTCTCGCAGCATGTCCTGAGTGACCGATCGGTTTGCCGCGAGTATTTTCGCCCCACGTCGTCGAGTGGTCAGTCGGGCGCCACGATCATTCTCGCGGCGTGTTGCGGAAAAGGTTAAGCGTGAACGTTTAACACCCGTGCCTCCTTTAGGAACCAAAACCACATTAAGTGACATTTTCTAGAACATTTGGACCTCTAGACGTACACCAGATGGATGATTTTGCAGATTTTGACACATATTGCATACACCAGATGGATGCTTTTGCAGATTGTGACACTATATTAAGTTCACCAGATGGATGATTCTGCAGATTGTGACACATATTTAGTACACCAGATGGATGATTTTGCCGATTGTGACACATGTTAAAGTGTTTTATGAAACATCCAGACCTCCAAATTCAGTTGTTTTCAGCTCCAAGATGATTTGCAATGCAAGCTCTGAAGAAGCACTGGTCTCGTGGGTCCCATGTTTCGACTTCCTCTCCACGTAGTGAGTTCTTCCTTTACATAACATCTTTTACATCATTTCCGAGGATAGGCTGGAAGTACAGCTGGTCAAATCATCATTTCTATTTGTCATGGGAGGGGAAGACAAAGGTAAGGGTATGAGGAGGGGGAAGAGCTGGAATCCGAATTGGCAGGGACTTGGAATACAGTGTGCAGAGAATGGGGGAGAAGGAGTAGATTCGATTTTGGATTTGAAAGTCTTCCAATAAGGTTGCTGACACTGCCTGAACTGCAAGGGAGTTCGGGTCACATTCAGTCCTTTGCGGAGAAGGAGAGAAGGCACTTTTCTTTGTGTGGCTGTCCTCTCCTGTGGGGAGGTTCGTGTGGTCAAAGGCATTTTCTTTGTGTAGCTGTCCATCTCTCCTGTGGGGAGGTTCGTGTGGTCAAGGACAGGTGCAGGAGGAGGTGATAGATGAAGAGCAGGAACAGGGTATAAGACACAGTACAGAGCGCTGGGAAATCGGACTGCACATGAACGGCTGAGATGTACTGCCATCCACAACCGTCACTAACTGCCTGTATTTTAGGAAGCTGAGGTTCCAGCAGTTTAACCAGGCTGATGATTGAATAGCTGGAGATTCTGGACCAGCAGAGAGAGGCAGACTTCGCTGAAGGTCATGGGGAAATCCATTGCCAAGATGTCTGATTGTTTTCCTTTCCCCATCTGAGAGGTCATCCATGAACCCTAGAAACTGACATGATAGGCTTCACCTGACTTTCTGTTGCTCTTTTCAAGATTTTGTTTGCTTCAGCTTATCCTATGAAAGTACTAATCACAATATGCTGTAGGATGTTGTGAACCACACTGGTAAGACAGACTAGATTTGTGGTTATGGGTCTGTCGATTTACCCAATTTGAATACAGCTGAAAACATTATATTGTGTTTCATTCCCAAGACACAGGACCGATGTTGATTGAGGACTGGCAGAAATACTTCGCAACTGATGGATTTCCTTTAAGGAATATTCCATCAAGGCCAGGCGTTTTGCTGGAAGCCTGCTCTCCCAGCAGCTGTCTACTGCCCACCGCTGTGGTGGTGACTGTGTTGAACGAAATGCCTTGGACCTGGGTTCTGAGGTCATGTCTGACCAGGACTTTTCAGGGTTCAGCTTAGTCCATCGCAGCTGTAAGTAGCTTGCCGTCAACAGTGAATGGGTAGACACTGGTTACATCTGTTTGTAGGAGCTTGGTCTGTTTGTGGGAGCTTGATGTAAGTCCAGACAGATCTCTCTGTCTTGGGGTGGAAATGCATTTAACCATTATCAGATATCAATAGATTACGAGTGTGCCCGATGGGGAATATACATTGCATGTTTACGATCGATCATGATTATGACCCTGTTGTGGACATCCTCTTCTCCAGTTCTAAATCCACGTGTTAGTAGAGGCTGTCTCTTTTTCTTATGTGTGCGCGCGCGCGCGCACACACACACACACACACACACACACACACACACACACACACACACACACACACACACACACACACACACACACACGACGTACGCACACACACACACACACCACACACACACAACACACACACACACACACACACACACACACACACACACACACACACACACACACACACACACACACACACACACACACACACACACACACCACACACAACACACACACACACACACACACACACACACACACACAGAGATTTTAAAGAACACCTGGGAGATCAGAGCAACAAAGCCCAAGAACTCATTCCAGTTCATAAAATCAAAACATACACCGGAAAAAGGGATGAATTCAACACAAACCCCCAAACCACCGTTCTGCACTGGGTGTATCAACTGGCAATCAAAACAAACAGAGGGAAAAGGGAGATGGGTCGTGAATTCCAGAGAAGACTATAGCGAAGAGAAAAACAAAGCACCAGGATGTCCGTACACTGTGAAAGGAGCGGAGACTAGAATAGGAAGAAGTGTCAGAAGTAACCCAGTATCCCCCCCCCCCCACAGCACCCCTGCTCCTGACCCCTGACCCTTCACTCTGTTCCCTCTGACCCCTCGGACAGCTCACGTGACAGGTGTCCATACAATCTGATCCCCAATGGTCACTGTCCTCCCTCATGGTCAACTTCACTGGCCAGTCTGGATATCCCCTGTACACCCCCCGTCCTTGTTAGTGCCGGGCACATGTGGCTGAAAGATTCCACTGCATCAAGGAATGTCAATACGCAGTTTGCTTCTTCTTCTTCTTCTTCTTCTTTCTTCTTCTTCTTCTTCTTCTTCTTCTTCTTCTTCTCTCTCTCTCTCTCCTCTCTCTCTCTCTCCTCTCTCTCTCTCTCTCTCTCCTCTCTCTCTCTCTCTCTCTCAATGTGAATTATTATGTCAAAATCAGAAAGTGAATTGCGTATTGGCGGAAAGGAGAATAACGGAGTTCCATCCAGACTCTCTCACTCTAACGTCACTTCTCCCCCCCCCCCCCCCTCCCCACCCCACCACTCCAGCCCTCTCCTTGCACCACCCAATATAGAACCACGTCTTGCACAAATACAGTGTACAATATATCATGACAACCTTGCGTCTCTTACCACCGCTTATGTCATGCTGCTATTACTTATAGATCAACACTCACTCCCTTTTAAGTCCTACTCGTCTTCCTCATCATCACAACATCATTAACATCTTTATAATCATTATCATTATAAACATCATCATCACACAGCTGATCGCTTCTCTATGCGTATGCTCATATAGAATGTGCAACTGGAGGGCGAGGCAGTGCGGGGGGGGGGGGGGGGGTGGGGGGGGGGGGGGGGGGGGGGGGGGGGGGGGCGGGGGAGGGGTGGGGGGCGTGAAAGACACTACACCCCCATTGGCGTCCCAAAGATAAGAAAATATATTGTATTCCAATAGTTTTAAAGCCCACAGTGACCACCTGTGGTCAGGCGCTTGACATGAATGTTTAAGTAAATGAATGAAGAAATAAACAAAGAAAAGAAAGAAGAAACAAATAAATAAATAAATAAATAAAGAGATGAATATATAGATATACATACATACCACATATATGCATATATACATATATATGCATATAATCTGTGTATTAGTATGTAGTTTGTGTGCATGTATGTATGTATGTATGTATGTATGTATGTATGTATGTATGCATGCATGTATGTATGTATATATATACAGTTGCTACTACTATTACTACTCCTCCTACTGCTGCTGCTACTGCTGTTAATACCACTAATACTACTACTGATAACGATAATAATAGTTGTGATGATAACAATAACAATAGTCATCCTCCTCCTCCCTCTCCTTCCTTCCTCCTCCTCCTCCGGCCTCCTCCTCCTCATCATCATCATCATCATCATCATCTCAACTATATTAATGCTAATAACGTTTATAGTATTGAACGTTGCTACAGTTGCTTCCCTGTTTCTCAGCTGAAGTGGCCAGTCCCTGCACCATTGCCTGATCCCGTACACTTCTTTCCACTTAGTCAGAGCGACGAGGAGCGAGACCTGGCTCTGGCCGTGCGGTGTGCTGGACTAAAAGCTCGGTGTCTGTGTGGGCTCCGTCACAACTGTACTGGCAGCAGGGGCGCCAGTTGTTTGCGCCAGTGTCTGGAATTAGTCTGTCCGTCCTCTCTGTCCTGACCGTACTCATTGTTCCCTTGATTTGGAGCAGAGGGCCAAGACATGGCTCTGACCTCTCTGGTACACCGGTCGGTAGTTTTTGTCTGTTACGTTTGGCTGAGAGAGAGCAGAGAGAGGAGCGAGGGAGAGAGAGAGAGAGAGAGACGAGAGAGACGAGAGAGAGAAAGAGGAGAGAGAGAGAGAGAACAGATAGACGAGACAGACAGGACAGAAGACAGACCACGAGATACAGACAGTCAGTCAGACAGACACACAGACGAAGGCAGAAAGAGGACAGAGAGCCAGAGAGAAAGCAAGCGAGAGAAGACAAGAGTGATGGAGGGAGATAGATGATAGAGAGATAACGAGAGAGATGATACGAGAGAGCGAGAGAGAGATCTTAGAGAGCAAGAGGAGCGAGCAAAACCACCACAGATAGACTACGTCTTCTTTAGAAAGTCTGCCGAACATTTGAAAGCAGCGAGTGAGCATACCATAATTCCAATTTACCACCACCCCCCCTGACTGCCGTCTCTCTCCTCTCTCCCTCTTCCTCTCCAGATCTCCTCTCTCCTCATCCTCTCCATCCTCCTCTCTACTCGCCTCGTCCTCTCTCCCGTCTCCCCTCCTCCCTCCTCATCCCCTCCCTCTCCTCTCCATCCTCCCCTCTCTTCTCCTCTCTCTCTCTCTCTCTCATCTCTCTCCTTCTCTGTCTGTCTGTCTGTCTGTCTCTCTCCTATCGCTCTCCTCCTCTTCTCTCTCTCTCTCTCCTCTCTCTCTCTCTCTCTCTTCTTTCCCTCTCTTCTCTCTCTCCTCATTCCAACCGATGTCAATGAACCTATAGAAAATCGATCAATTCGTAATGTGTGTGCGTGTGCGTGTGCGTGTGTGCGTGTGTGGTGTGGGGGGGTGGGGGGGTAGGGGGTGGGTAGGTGTGTGTGTGTGTGTGTGTGTGCTTTCTCAGGTTGGAAGTTTTTACACACACACACACACACACACGCACACTACACACATACACCACACACACACACACACACACACACACGCGCGCGCGCGCGCGCGCGCGCGCCGCGCGCGCGCACACAACACACCACACACACACACATCAACTTTTAGCGTCGTTCTGCTCTACAGCTGATCGTTCATTCCTCTGCGTGCATAACAGGCAGCGCTGCTGTTGCGATTTTCTCCTGCCTAGCTTTGATGCTCAGAACGTCTAGCACTGGGGTGCAAGGACGCCCCAATTGGCTGGCCTTTACTGTCGGGGAAAGTGTGTTCAGGGCGTGCTCGATTGACATAATATGAAAGCACTGGGTAAAGGGACGCCCAACATGGCTGGCCTTTACTATCGGGGAAAGTGTGTTCAGGGCGTGCTCGATTTACATAATATGAAAATGGTCTACGTTTGCTCTCTGCTGTCGCTGGACATGGCTTCGTGCAACTGAACTGAAGCATTGATATTTTGATCACCCCTGTGTGCGATATACAAACGACCGTGTTGTGATTGGTCGAATACAAGCTGTTACATTTTTTTTTTTTCTGATCACGTGGGCGCGTACTGATTTCTACCCTGCGATATGCATATTTCAGGAGAGAGAGAGTGAGAGAGAGAGAGAGTGAGAGAGAGGGGGGAGAGAGAGAGAGAGAGAGAGAGGAGAGAGAGAGAGAGAGAGAGAGAGAGAGAGATGGATGAATGGATAGATGGATGGATGAATGGATAGACAGATAGACAAAACAGGCAGATAGATGGATGGATGGATGGATGGATGGAATGGATGGATGGATGGATGGACAGATGTATAGTGTATCAATGATTAATATGTAGATAGATCGATAGATACTGAATAGAGAGCAATATAATAAGAGAGAAGAGAGAGAGAGAGAGAGAGAGAGAGAGAGAGAGAGGAGAGAGGAGAGAGGGAGATTTACCCGAAGCTAACTGTAAAAACACAGAAGTGATCATGCGTGGGTATTTGTGCATAGATTTAAAAGAGTTGGAAGAAAAGAGGAAGAGAACAGGAAGAATGGAGCAGAAAAGTAAATAAAAGAAAAGAGCAAAAGAAGGAGCGACAGACCATACAAAAAAGGAAAGAACGAAGGAGGAGAAAATCGCCAGAAAAAAGATATAAACCAAAACAAAAAAAATCTAGAAGAAGAATGAAAGAGAGAGAATAAAACAAAGAGACTGAAAATTAAAGAAGATAGATGAAATTAAAGAAAGAAAAACAGAAAGACAGAATGACGGAGAAGAGAAGAGAAAAGAAAGAAAGGAAAAGAAAGGAAAAGAAAGAAAAGATAAAGAAAGAAAGAAAGAAGGGAGGAAAAGAAAGAAAGAAAAGAAAAGAAAGAAAGAATAAAAGAAAGAAAGATGGAAAAAAGCAGATACACAGAAAAAAAGAAAAACAAACAGAATGGACAGGGAAAAAAGAAAGAAAAACAAGGAACAGCACCCTGTGCAACGTACAAAAATGTGCCTGTGCTACAGTTTTCTACAAATACCATATTCCTTCCCGTTTGTAGGTTAGATAACAATATCTTGAAATCTAGGAGTGCACTCAGGAGATCAAAGACCTTCACCACAGTGGAAGAGTCCATTCCTCACTGGTTCCAGAGAGTAATTCGGATCCGCACCGAATCCTACAGGGTGCAGATATTCATACAGTGAATAAGATTGATTTTGTTTCATTTACAGCCATAAACATTACTTCTAGAGAAAATCACGGAGATTTCTAGAAGGTTTTTTTTTTTATTGCAACACTAATGAAAAACACGGGAGGGGGAGAAGAAGAAGAAGAAGGAAGAAAAAGAAAGAAGAAAATCTTGGATCTGCACTCTGATCCAGATCCGTCCCCCTCCCCCATCCCCCCCCCCCCCCCCCCCCCCCCCCCCCCCCCCCCCCCCCCCCCCACCCCCCCCCCCCCCCCCACCGAAAAATAAACCGATCGACGACGATGTAAATCATCAAATCTTGTCTCCCTCAATCTCTGTTCAGGCCAGAAAGAATACACCCATGTTAGACCACACGCAAGCAATAAACCAACCTAACAAAAGATATAGGGGACAGAAAGACATTACTAATATCTAGAAAACACTTTTTCTGGCTTCAATTTTTTAGCTTAACTAGGTAGAACCTCCTTGTCTTTATTTAGTCTTTAATGTATAACACAAAAGTGTGTTGCCTATGAATAATAGTGAAAGAATAACATAACGTTTCAAACATTCGTGCACAATTTCTAAAGCTATCAACCATGTCATATTTATGTCGCACTCTGTAGCGAGTTATCCTGCTTACGAGTGCCATTTTCTCCTGCTGGGTCAAATTGTCCGAACCGGTCATGTTGCATAGATCGCCCGAATTCTGTTTCTTCCGCTGGATTCTCGCCTCCAAGCCACAGACCAAAGCTCAATCTTATAGGATTTTCCATGCTTTTTCGCCCTTAGCCGGATCACGTGATCTTGTGGTCGAATCAGAGACTGGATAGTCTATTTTGATGACTCTTGTTGGTTTTCAGTAGAAAAAGAGTTCTCAAGTGGACGTTATTCATCGATTCAGAACGCTCTAAAACGTCCAGTGTTTATTGACTGCGATCGTGGTGAATCTGATGAAAATACTTTGGGTGAAGCGCTGCTCGGCGCTGTAATGCGCGCAGGAGAGAAAATCATTGCGTCACGGTAAATTCTGGTACGTTTTAGTGACGCACTGGCCTGAATTCCAGTGCGTCACATATGAATTTCATGCGTAAGAGACACACATTTCTGCGTAAGAATTATCACTGCTTTCACATTTTTTTTTTTAATTTGACATATTTTCACCAAATGTGTGTTCAGAATATGGCAATATTATATGGGTTATCAGATCAGTACCCCCCTTCCAGGCTGGAAGCCTGTTTTCGTTTTTTGTTTTGTTTTTGTTTTTTAATCCGAGTCTGCTCAGTGATGTATGGGTTACTTCTCTTCCTCGTTCGCCTCTCTTTAGATGTCCAGCCCAGTGCCTGGATGAAGGCAGTCGTCCGCCGCAGCTCCTCCAGGCTGCCGGACAGCTTGGCCTCCAATGCTGTCGGTGTCGGCCAGTATTTGTTTCGGGATGCAGCATGCGTCGGACAGTTGTGGAGGATATGTTCTGCTGTCATTTGTCCCTGACTACCAGGGCACTCCCCAGACTGTCCCAATGCCGAGTTTTTTTGTGTGCTTGTGGTGGCGCAGACGATTGTGTCCAGTTCTCATTCGGAAGATCTACACCTGTTTCCCGTCGTCGCAGAGAAAAGTAGCCATCATCTGGGTTGTGTTTTGGGTGCTGAAGCTGCCACTTCTTCCGCTGCTGAGCCTTGATGATGGTCTTTGCTTCATCATAGCTCACTAGAGTGCCGGTCTGCTCCTTCTGCGCTCCCTCTTTTGCCAGTGTGGGTGGGTTACTAATAGGAGGGTGTTGGATGGAGGAAGGTGTGCTAAAGTGTGACGGTAGGTGAACAGATATCCACATCGGTGTCCGGTGCATCAACTGTGTCGGGGATAGGTGGTGTGGTGATAAGTCATTTCCTAGTCCCTGTCTTTTATATCCACCTTTAAGTACTCCGCGTAAAGGGCCGATCCTGCTTACGAAGACTTTTCTTTTTTTTTTCCTGGCTATTTCAGTTCTTGGTCTGTGACTACCGTATCAACATTTCATCAAGGAGTCAGCACATCTCTTAGACAGCCATACTGATGTGCTTGTCTCTCCGTCTGTCAAGCGGGATAACTCTTGAAGATGGACGTGTCATGGCTCTAGGAGCAGGGTGGCAGGCTAAGTGCGTTTTCGGGTGTATGCTAATGGACTGAGAGGTCCACTCTGCCTGAGGACCAGGGGACAGTGATTGATGGACAGCCGGGGTCAGTGGGGAAATGCAGAGACTGGGGTCCAGTGGCCCTCAGTGGTCAGCCCTAGGACGGAGAAGGTCACTTAGGTCAAGATCAGTGTGAGAGACGTTTTGATCCCTTCCTCAGACTTACTCAACCTCTCTCCTCTCGTCTCTCTCTCTCTCTCTCTCTCTCTCTCTCTCTCTCTCTCTCTCTCTCTCTCTCTCTCTCTCCCTCTGTCTGTCTTTCTCTTCCTCTATCTCTCTCTCCTTCGTTAGCTTTCTTTTTGTCTGCTTATCTGGTTGTCTGTCTGTCTGTCTCTGTCTGTCTGCCTGTCTGCCTGTCTGACGGACTCTCTCTCTCTCTCTGTCTCTGTCTCTCTCTCTCTCTCTCTCTCTCTCTCTCTCTCTCTCTCTCTCTATATATATATATACATATATCTGTGACTGCATGTCTCTCTGTCTGTATGTCTGTGTGTCTGCCTGCCTGTTTGTGTGTGTGTGTGTGTGTGTGTGTGTGGTGTGTGTGTGTGTGTGTGTGTGTGTGTGTGTGTGTGTGTGTGTGACTGTCTGTCTGTCTGTGTGCCCGTTTGTCTTTGGTCATGTCTCTCTCTTTTGTCTATTGTCTCTCTCTCTCTCTCTCTCTCTCTCTCTCTCTCTCTCTCTCTCTCTCTCTCTCATCCCCTTTATCTGTCCCCCCTTCTTTCTGTCTGTTTATCTTTCCTTCGCTTTCTCACCTTTTTTCCCCACACTCCCCCTATCTATCAGTCGGTCTGTCTGTCTGTCTCTTTGTCTCTGTCTATTTTCTCTCTCTCTCTCTCTCTCTCTCTCTCTCTCTCTCTCTAAGAGCCTCAGGGTGGCAGGCTAAGTGCGTGTTGGGTGTATGCTAATGGACTGAGAGATCCACTCTGCCTGAGGACCAGGACACAGTGGTTGATGGACAGCCGGGGTCAGTGGGGAAATGCAGAGGCTGGTGTCCAGTGGCCCTCAATGGTCAGCCCTGGGACACAGAAGGTCACTGAGATTAGAGTCAGTATGAGATGCTTTTCTCCTCTGTCTGTCTGTCTGTCTGTCAGTCTGTCTGTCCGTCTGTCTGTCTGTCCGTCTGTCTGTCCGTCTGTCTGCCTGTCTGTCTGTCTCTTGCTTATCTATCTATCTATCTATCTATCTATCTATCGATCTCTATCTCTCTCTGTCTCAGTCTCCTTCGCTCTACCTCTATCTCCCTCCATAAATCTCTTCTTTTTTTTTTCCTTCCATCTTCTATCTCTCTGTCTCTCTCTCTCTCTGTCTCTCTCTCTCTGTCTCTCTCTTTCTTTCTCTCTCTCTCTCTCTCTCCGTCCCTCCCTCCTTCCCTCCATAACTCTCTTTTATTCCCTCTTTCTCTTTTCTTCCCAGCTCTCGCCTTCTCTCTCTCTCTCTCTCTCTCTCTCTCTCTCTCTCTCTCTCTCTCTCTCTCTCTCTCTCTCTCTCTCTCTCTCTCTCTCTCTCTCTCTCTCTCTCATTCCAGCCGCCTGACTCAATGACGTTTCTTTATGAAGTTCTTTGACAGTGCTCAAGTAAAGCCGCACAGTTCGCTCTGGGTGCAAGGCAAATAATTGACAACAGCTCCAAGCGCTAGTGGAATTCTGTGGGGTCCATTTCTGGACTGTTCCATCGTGTCTCGTGCAGGCATCCAGTGATGTGAATTCCAACGCTTTGCGTGTTATTTTTTTCCCCATGTCTAGATCCCCATTAGCACAAAAAATAATCGAACCAAATTTTTTAACGAAGTCGACATAAATCGGCACCAATAGAAAAAAAAAAAAAAGGGAGATGTTGGAAACAATGTTGTGAAGATGTTGAATACGATCTCCGTATCAATCAGAACTTGATAGCTCTGTCTGTTGGCAACAATTTTGTGAAGATGTTGAATACTATCTTCGTATTAATCAGAACTTGATAGCTCTTTCTGTTGGCAACAATGTTGTGAAAGATGTTGAATACTATCTTCGTGTCAGTCAGAACTTGATAGCTGTTTCTCATTTGATTCCAAACAAGTGGGAGGGAAAATTACCACTGTGACGCTGAGTCTCTTTGAGTGTATGAAATCTGAAATACGTACATCACATTTAAAAAAAAGATGCTGTTGATGAATGCCAAGTTTCAAATTGCTGTAACATCAAAAGCAATGAAAATATTTCATTTCAGACTCGTTGCTTTATGCGTGGGTGTCTTTTGTTAAAATGTGAATGCAAATCTTAAGTTTTGTCATAAGAATATGTCTCTCAAGTTTCGTATTTTCTTAAGCGTCGGCAAATATGTTAGTATGTCAAATAATCTTAGTGGTAGGCTGCTATTTACATTTAACGCCATTGTTATGTCAATGGAGTAAATTTAACAACAACAGCAGCAGCAGCAGCAACAACAACAAACAACATGCACTTGCTTTATTGTTATCATTCAAAATAACCATAAATCGTCATTATTCACCACACCCAAATCTGCCGTCATCCCCCTCACCCTTTCCATTCTACCCATTCCCTTGCTTCACCTCTCTCTCTCTCTCTCTCTCTCTCTCTCTCTCTCTCTCTCTCTCTCTCTCTCTCTCCTCATGATATCCATGAGTTATTCTTATCTGCTTCTTCATCTTTAGCCCCCCCCCCCAACCACCCCCCCCCCCCCCCCCCCCCCCCCCCTGCCGTCTCTCATCTCTCTGTCTTCAACATCTCTGCAACCCATTTATCTCCTTCTCCATTGACCTGTAACTCCGTGAAGGGTCATCGACGGGCCACACTGTAGAACTGATCACCATGTTCTTCCAGTCCTGTTGGCAGTGTGCCAATGCCTGGATCTATGCCAGTGCTTTCCCTGTCCCACTCTGCCTGGATCTATGCCAGTGCTTTCCCTGTCCCATTCTGCCTGGATCTATGCCCGTGCTTTCCCTGTCCCATTCTGCCTGGATCTATGCCAGTGCTTTCCCTGTCCCATTCTGCCTGGATCTATGCCCGTGCTTTCCATGTCCCACTCTGCCTGGATCTATGCCCGTGCTTTCCCTGTCCCATTCTGCCTGGATCTATGCCAGTGCTTTCCATGTCCCACTCTGCCTGGATCTATGCCCGTGCTTTCCTGTCCCATTCTGCCTGGATCTATGCCCGTGCTTTCCCTGTCCCATTCTGCCTGGATCTATGCCAGTGCTTTCCCTGTCCCATTCTGCCTGGATCTATGCCAGTGCTGTCCCTGTCCCATTCTGCC
>JADBJO010007791.1:71674-74174 GCA_016801955.1 Conus betulinus
AAACTATTGGGCCGATCTTACTGAAAATGTGTAGGTATATTCATTATGGGTCACAGATGACGCCCCATGTCTTAGTTTACCGTTTTAGCCGTTACTAACGGCTGTAACGGTTTTTCTTCTTTATGGAATATGTCAGAAAGTACTTGGCCGATCTTTGTGAAAATTAGCAGGTATGTTCATTATGGGTCACGGATGATGCCCGATGTTTTAGTTTTACCCCGGTATAGCCGTTACTAACGGCTGTAACACCATGTAAACGGTTTTTTTTTAATTTATAGAATATATCAAAAAATATTTGGCCTATCTTTCTGAAAATTTGTAGGTATCTTCATTATGGGTCACGGATGATGCCCGATGTTTTAGATTACCGTTAGTAACAGCTGTAACGGCCTGTAACGGTTTTTTTCTTCTTTATAGAATATCTCAGAAAGCACTCGGGCGATCTTTCTGAAAATTTGTGGATATGTTCATTATGAGTCAGGAATAATGCCCGATGTTTCAGTTTATCGTCATACGGTTACTAACGGCTGCAACGGTCTGTAACGGTTTTTTTCTTCCTCATGGAATATCTCAAAAAGTACTTGGCCGATCTTTGTGAAAATTAGCAGGTATGTTCATTATGGGTCACGAATAATGCCCAATGTTTTTAATTTATCGTTATATCCGTTACTAATGGCTGTAACGGCCAGTTACGGCTGTTTTTCTTCATGGATTATCTCAGAAAATACTTGGCCGATCTTTGTGAAAATAAGCACATATGTTCATTATGGGTCCCGGATGATGCCCGATGTTTTAGTTTACCGTTATAGCCATTACTAACGGCCTGTATTTTTTTTTCTTCATGGAATATTTCAGAAAGTACTTTGGCCGATCTTTGTCAAAATTAGCATGTATGTTCACTATGGGCTACGGATGATGCCCGATGTTCTAGTGTACCGCTGTAGCCGTTACTAACGGCTGTAACGGCCTGTAACGGTTTTTCTTCTTTATGGAATATCTCTGAAAGTACTTGGCCGATCTTTGTGAAAATTAGCAGATATTTTCATTATGGATTACGGATTATGCCCGATGTTTTAGGTTACCCTATTATAGCCGTTACTAATTGGCTGTAACGGCCCTTAACGGTTTTTCTTCTTTATGGAATATCTCAGAAAGTATGTGGCCGATCTTTCTGAAAATTTCAAGGTATGTGCATTATGGGTCACGGATGATGCCCGATGTTTAAAGTTTACCGTTATAGCCGTTACTAACGGCTATAACGGCCTGTAGCGTTTTTCTTCTTTATGGAATATATCAGAACGTACGTGGCCGATATTTCTGAAGATCTGTAGTATGTTTCATTATGGGTTGCGGATTATGCCCGATGTTTCAGTGTACCGTTATAGCTGTTACTAACGGCCCATAATGCTTTTCTTCTTTATGGATAATCTCAGAAAGTTCTTGGCCGGTCTTTCTTAAAATTAATTGTAAGTATGTTCATTATAGGTCACAGACGATGGCCGATGTTTACCAGAATAGCCATTGCTAACGGTTACACCAGCCCAAGACGGGTTTTTTTTTTTACTCTTTATGAAACATCTCACGCGTGTTCAGCATAAACTGGGAGTACGTTTATATATGCTTTGCATCGTGTTCCTTTTTGTACTCCAGTTCTTATAGAACAGGGAGTGTTTTAGAATGGAAACGAAGAAATGCTGTGTGTGTGTGTGTGTGTGTGTGTGTGTGTGTGTGTGTGTGTGTGTGTGTGTGTGTGTGTGTGTGTGTGTGTGTGTGTGTGCGCGTGCGTGCGTCCGTGCGTGCGAGCGTGCGCGCGCGTGCGTGCGTGCCTGTGTGTGTGTGTGTGTGTGTGTGTGTGTGTGTGTGTGTGTGTGTGTGTGTGTGTGTGTGTGTGTGTGTGTGTGCGTCCGTCCGTCCGTCCGTCCGTCCGTCCGTCTGTGTCAAAATGTGTTCAACTCGCTCCAGACAAAACTACTGAGCCGATCTTTCTGAAAATTTGTAGGTATGTTCATTATGGGCCACGGATGATGCCGATGTTTTAGTTTACCGTTTATAGCCGTTACTAATGGCTGTAACGGCCTGTAACGGTTTTTCCTCTTTATGGAAAATGTCAGAAAGTACTTGACCGATCTTTGTGAAAATTAGCAGGTATGTTCATTATGGGTCACGGATGATGCCCGATGTTTTAGTTTACCCCGTTATAGCCGTTACTAACGGCTGTATCAGCCTGTAACGGTTTTTTCTTCTTCATGGAATATCTCAGAAAGTACTTGGCCGATCTTTCTGAAAATTTGTAGGTATGTTCATTATGGGTCACGGATGATACCCGATGTTTTCGTTTACCCCCCGCTATATACCGTTACTAAAAGCTTAATGGCCTGTAACGGTTTTTCTTCATTATGAAATATCTCAGAAAGTACTTAGCAGATCTTTCTGAAAATTAGCAGGTATGTTTATAATGGGTCACAAATAATGCCCGATGTTTTAGGTTACCATTATAGTC
>JADBJO010007791.1:76674-99174 GCA_016801955.1 Conus betulinus
AAGCGCAAGCGTGTTTTTCATTTCGCGTGATTGATTCGATGTGAGGTCGCGCAAAACAACATAGATTTCTGTGCCATTGTTATGTCAAACCAAAAAGTGAAACTACGCTGTGAGTCCGTGAGAACTAGAGATTTATTTTTCATAACGGGATTTTCGTGAGACTTTGAGGGCAAATTTTTTTTTAAGATCATTGTCAGTTACTTGTCATTATTTTTCTTTTATGAAAATATTGTTTTGTCGTAAACAATTAAATGAAATAATCATAAACTATACAAGCAGTGTAAACAATAATATACAGTATTTAAAAGGAGGAAAGTCTTTTTCGTTGTCTGTCTGGTTTGTGTGCTGACATTGGGGGCTTGCATGAGTCGAACAATCGGACCAGAAAGTCCATTAGGAAAAAGTCACATGTCAGCCAACAAGGAAGCTGTGATGAGTGCGGCTGAATGCGAACGTCGCGTGTCGCTTCAGAGACAGTCAGAAAGATCCCCCCCACCCCCACCCCCCCCCCCCTCAACGCAGTCGTTAGATCAGGCTGGCCTTTCGGTCAGATCCTGATCGTTATCAGCAGCTGGAAATCTTTTCTATTCTTCTTCCAAGTTACACCCCCCTTCAGCTCTAAACAAGCAAGCGTCTCATTAGATCACACTCCAAGTTCTGTTCATTTCATCATTGACCACCGACGAATAGTGTTTCGTGCAAAACGACCTGCGCCGGTTTGAGTGATAGAAGTTACCGCTACCGACAATGAAGAGAGCCATCATCGTAGTTGTAGTGAGTGTCTTCTTCCTTCATTTTGGCGTTCCAATACTTGGTGATCTTCCATCAGTTTGCTGGCCTTGTTTATTTCCATTTTAAGTACGAACATATGTCGGCGTGTCCGTATGACAGTCCCCTGCACTTGTAACCGCCTCACTGTCGACTGTTCCGCTAGAAACTTGTCGTTTGTTCCTTTCGTGGGCCGGACGTTCTATCGTTACCTCAACCTCTCCAACAACCATCTGTCCAACATTTCTCAAGAGAGTTTCTTTTCTAATGTGACCACAGATGTGGAGGTCATTGATCTGTTCAACAATGGCCTGGTCTACCTCTCTCCTGCTGCCTTCCAAGGATTGTCCAGATTGAAGATATTGCTGCTTGGAGGTTTCAATCACCTGAGTTATAAAAACCTGCCGACGTTGCTGTCTATCGTGGGGGAGTGTCACTGGACCTTACCTGCCTGAGGCTCAGAGAAATACCTGCAGGCATTTTTGACAATGCTAGTAGACTTCACACACCACAACTGGATTTCAGCTGGAATCAGATTCCCTCTTTGAACATGTCCGCCTTCCAGCCTCTCCAGAGTATCATGTACCTGAGTTTCTGGCACAACAAAATCTACAGCTTGGAAATGGGTTATCTGCCCAATTTAAGCTTTTTAGATTTGCAAGTCAATCGTTTTGTTTAAATTTCCAGAAAACTTGTTCATCGTCTGGCTCGTCCCTGTTCCCTAGTCTGCAAAGACTGAGTTTAGACCACAACATGATCGATCATATCGACGATCCAGTGTGCCTACCGAAACTCACTTTCCTGTCTTTGAACTTCAACACAATTCTGTCTTTCCCCACCAACATGTTTTCAACGACACGCTTCCCCTCGTTGTCTGCACTGAAGTTGATGCAGATGGAAGGTAAAGTAAGTCAGATCCAAGGTTCTTCATGAACAACTCACAGGTGACATACCTGAACTTCCATATGAACGAGGTAGATTTCTCAGAGTCTGAGGTCCATGAGGACATGTTTGGCGGCGGTGTTCCAAACTCAGGAGACTGTACCTGCGGGGAAACAAATTCGGAAGAGTGCCAGACGGTAGGTTTCGCCGTCTGTTTCATCCCTTAAGACATTCTCTGGTGGGATTGGATCTGGCACAAACGCATATGACGCGGATATCTGCCATGACCTTTAGTGGGCTGGAAAACCTGACAATACTGTACCTGTACAAAAACGCCCTTCCCGCTATTCCGGATGGTGCGTTTGACAATGTTCCACGTCTCACGTGGCTGGAGCTGGATAACAATTACATCTCCACTATCTCTGAAACAACGTTTGGTCCTCAGCTTCGTAAAAGGTAAACACAAAAATGTTTCCTACGTGTGTCTGTCTGTCTATCTGTCTGTCTGTCTGTCTGTCTGTTCTGTCTGTCTGTCTCCCTCTCTCTCTCTCTCTCTCTCTCTCTCTCTCTCTCTCTCTCTCTCTCTCTTTGGAGCGTATTTTGTTCGTGCAAGGCGTCTGGTTGCAGGTGTCACGTGTCCTCAGTTTAGGTGTATTTACAGTGGATTGGAAGTCTGTACCATCTGCAGAATTGGTGACCTACTTCTTAAGCAGTCATGCCATTGGCCCATCTAGATTTTTTAAAGTGGACGGTTCCTGCCAATATCCATTCATTTTATGCAGAAGAGGGCTGTTATCAAGAAAGCAAAATGGACGGCTATGTTAACATTCTCTACAGCCGATCCTCTGCTTGGTCTGACTCTGGTTCTGTGTTCTTGAAGACAATTTTTTATGCATCGAGGCGAAGGTGAATTACTCCTGCGCTGTATAGACATTGGTTCAAACCCTGGCCCCAACCCCGACCAAGGCAGTCTACGTCGGGCTAACAACATGCGACACACCTGGCTCTCCACCTCTCATCCCTCTCAGTTTCTTTCAGTTTGATTATCGCTTACCCCACATTCAAACCAAAGGTGAATAGTTAATTGAGAAAAGCAGCAACCTTTAAAGATAACGTCCTAGTATTAATTGCTGCAAAATGTCTTAGTTTTTTTTTTTTTTTTTTTTTTTTTTGTAAAAAGAAAATTCGAGAAATTGTTTGCAAATTAATGTGTGGCTGCGGTTTTAGTTAATCATTAACGACAACGCACAGTGTGTAATGTCAACTGATTTGTTTCACTGAGGTTTCTTCCATTTTTAGGGTTTAGATGTGCTTTCTTTGTGTTTTGGTCTTGATGCTGAGACTGTACTTTTCCCTTTTTGTGGACTACGTGCCATGTGGTTTTGATGTCAACATTCTGAGACGTGACTTTTGCTTTGTTGTCGTAATGATTGTCCATACTAGATACCTTTATCACAACAGCGAAATGACTTATCATCAGCGAATACATCACAGATAACCTCATTACGTGATATGAGAAGACTTTGATCATGTTTGAAAATTCAAAATGAAGACGTCCAAGAACGGAGCCTTGCGGTATACTTTATCTACGACTACTTCAGGTGAATATCTCAAATTCAAATAATCATGTTGTGTTTTATTCTTAAGACGTGATTAAGGAGGCAAATTGTAGATTTAAACGTATATGCTCAGGGTTTTTTTTCACAAACATGTTGAAATTTACGAGATAAAGGCTTCTTTTAAATCAATAAAATTGTCCCAGTAATCTTTTTTGGTTAATTGCACAATCAACCATGTGTTTCAAAGTCGAGTTTGGGCTGCTTGGAAGGAATGAATGGGACAAAAGTAACACTGAGTTGGATGGATGAGTTTGTAATGTTTCATATCTTGAATTAGGTATTTGTCGATATTTTTTTCTGAAAAGATTTAGATACAACACAAAGCACAGTATTTGTCTAAAAAATTGTTTAAAAGTATGCGATCTCTTTCTTTAGGTGGTGGATTCACTTCTGTGGATTTCAGTGATTTTAGACCAGGGGAAAAATAGCTCCTAGCCCATAATGAGGGGGTAATATGAAAAAAAATCTTTTCGGAAAAAGAAACAGGAACCAATCAATCAAATATTCATCAAAGTACAACAGGTAATCGACTAACTGAATATCAAACAGTACATAACAATTAATTCTTAACTGCATACTATACTTCTAATCCTAAACGCCTTGTACAAGAAAACAGCAAAACGTTTTATGGTGGCTTCGTTTGTGGATGCCATGAGTAATGAGAGTCGAAATAAAGAAGGATGCTTAGAATATTTTTGATCAATAATTGATTCCTCAGATCATTCAAAACAGGACAGCAGAACACAAAGTGAACCTCATTTTCTTCGGGCATTTTTACACAACGGACAGAGAGAGATCACATTTGCTATGCTTCCTGTAACGATAATAATGAACAAAAAGTTCAGAAATACCTAATCTGAACTTTGTCATAATATACCTTAAATGATTGTCTATTTAATTGATAAGATATGATGGAACACACAATGTATACTTCTGAACTGTCTGTAAAAAGCAAAACGATCGCTTTCTTGAATATGCCATGACCATTCTTGCCATCTACAATCGATAAGTCTATTCCGAAAAAATCCGAAGGAAATCATTCATATTTCCGACACCCTGTTGTAACCACACGAAACCAAAACCAAGTTCATATAATCTAACCCTCACATTTGAAACCAGTTTACTCTTCTCTCTCTCTCGCATCCAAATCATATAACATACTATATGCTTTCCTTGGCAACCTTGAGATGTCCATTTGTGTTATTTTCAGCCATAGCGTATACACTTGATAGCAGAATTCAAATATATCGGATATCTGTTTACTTTCGCCATAGATTAAATCGTTAGGTGTTCGCATGCTCACTCGTAAAAACTTCTTAAGCGCAAATAAATGAACATTTTCACAGTAAGCAGCAGAATCATAAAGTCCCCAAAGTTCAGCTCCATATAGTGCGATAGGCTGTACCTGAGAGTCAAACAATTTCATGAATAGTTTTAAAGATGTGTTTTCTAATTTTGATAGCTGTTGCATAATGCAGAGTAATGCACGCTTGGCTCTACTTGCAAGATCTTTACATGCAAAAGTGAAGCTTAATTTTGTTGAAAAATATATTCCCAAATATTTATATACGTTAACTACAGGCATCACCACTCCATTGTAAGTCCACTTTTCTCTAATTCCTAATACCCACCCTTTCTAAACACGATAATGTTGCTTTTTGACATGTTGACTTTTAGCTGGAGTGAAGTTGCAGATCGGAGCAGACTATTTAGTTGAGTTTGCAAGCCTATAACAGTTTCAGAGATCAAAACAACATCGTCAGCCAAAAGAAGTATAAACAATTCAAGAATATCACAGGTAAATTGTGCACCATGTTTTTCCAGTTTTAACAACTTCTGAGGTCAACTCGTTAATGAAAAGAGAGAACAAAACAGGACTACATACATCCCCTTGTTTTACACCTGAGGTACATTGAATATAATCAGTCATGTTACCCCCACACCGAACTTTAGCTTTTACACAGGAATACATGCTTATTATACACTTAAGCAGCTTACCATGAACGCCAGCTTTTAACAGAATAGGCCAGAGAAGAGTTCTATTCACTGAATCGAATGCCTTTTCAAAGTCTATAAAAGCTACATATAATTTACGATTTAAAGAAAAACTGTTTTTGCACACACACAGGCCATCAAAGTAAACATATGATCAACTGTTGAATAGTTGCGTTTAAATCCTGCCTGATATTCGCCAGTTATATTATTATCTTCAATCCATCCCTGCAGCCTATGATTGATGATAGTACTGTACAATTTGCTGCTCGTGTCACTTAAAGAAATTCCTCTGTAATTGTTAGGATTATTCACGTCGCCTTTTTATACAGTGGTAGAACAATACATTCAGTCCAACATTCAGGATAAATTCCCTTGTTGAATAAAGAATTAAAGAAGGTAACAAAAGAAGTTCAAAATACATCTGTTTTACATGCATACTTCAGCAGTTCACCAATTATACCATCTGGCCCAGCAGCCTTACGGTTTTTAACTTTTCGTAATGCAATTACCACCTCCTCTTTGGATATTGGACGATTTAAATAATCATTTTCCCCCTTCTCCTTGATTCCACTGAAATTCACTATTATGCTCTAAATCTTTAGTTAGAAGTGTCGTAAAATGTTCATACCAGGTTTCCATACTAATACTGTTCGCTGGTTGTCTTCTTTTTAATGAAACCCGATGTACGTTCTTCCAAAATTCTTTTTGATTCTCTATAGATGCGATCAGTTCAGTCAGTAATGTGTTGTTAAATTGCTTCCGCTTTATCCTTTGCAAATGTTTATACTCTCTTCTCGCCCTACAGTAACTATCACGATCTTTGTCGTGTTGTGTACGTTTAAAATTTCTTAAGTAAATTACGGACTTTTCTTTTATTTTGATGACATTCAGAATCAAACCAGTCTTTGGTCTTTAAATCATTATTAATTCTTATTTCTTTTTTCATACACTCTGCAGCATCTTTAATACATGTATTGAAAACATTCAAGGCTTCATTTATATTGACATCAATTAGACCGACGGCATAGTTAATTTTCTCATGAATCTGTTGCGAAACAATGTTGTTCATGAACACATCAGCATAATCTTCATTCCATACGTATTTTTCCAACGTAAAACTGTTGACAGAAGAATTTCTCTCCGACATGACATTGTCACTATAAAAACTCAAATGAAGTTCCACAGGCATATGATCAGAGTCAACTCTCTCAGATATTCGTAACTCGCATGAATCACACAACAATGCATACAATTCACATGACATAACAAAGTAATCGTTCACGCTGCATCCGGTATCTGAAATGTACGTGTAGCAACCTTGTTGGTCGCCATAACACATACCGTTAAGAATGCACAAATCAAATGCAGTACACATATTCAACAACTGTTTGCCATAATTATTCAATACAGAGTCTTCTGAAAATCGATTGACACTCAATGGATGACTTGCATGTTGAAAATTCAAAATATCGGAAACTCCTTGACAATGATGTGAAACACTACCTGTACGACTGTTTAAATCCCCGCACAACAATACATATACATCTTCAACGACTAATAAACAACTGGACAAATAACGAGAAATATATCAGAGGGAAACTGATGTGAGACCTTTATGTATGAAAACAATGCCAGAAACTTTAGACACTATTTATACACCTCTCTGTACAAATATAAACATTTTTGTTTTAATCCACAAACTCAACGCTACACCGATATATTCGATGGATAAACACACACACACACACACACACACACACACACACACACACACACACACACACACACATACACACACACACACTCACACACACACACACACACACACACACACACACACACACACACACACACACACATACACACCACACACACTCACACACACGCACGCAGCACACACACCACACACACACACACACACACACACACACACACACACACACACATACACACACGCACACACACGCACACACTCACGCACGCACACGCTCGCTCACACACACACACACACACACACACACACACACACACACACACACACGCACGCACGCACGCACGCACGCTCGCACGCACTCACGCACACACGCACGTACGCACGCACACACACACACACACACACACCACACACACACACACACACCACTCACACACACACACACGCACGCACACACACACACACACACACACACACACAACCACACACACACTCATACACACACGCACACACACGCACGCACGATCGCACGCACACACTCACACACACACACACACACACACACACACACACACACACACACACACACACACACACACACGCACGCACGCACGCACGCACGCACTCACGCACACAGGCGCGCGCACGCACGCACGCACGCACGCGCACACACACACACACACACACACACACACACACATACACACACACACTCACACACGCACGCACGCACGCACTCACACACACACACACACACACACACACACACACACACACACACACACACACACACACACATGCTCACACACCCGTTTTTCCGATAATTCCAGTCCAAGCAAATTAAGATGAAAAGTTCTCTAGGGGTGAAAAACGCAAAAACATTTCCCTCTTCCTTTCCTGCAAACAAATAGTATACACTTTCATTCCTAGTGTGTATCAAATCCAAGTTAACAAAAACAAATAAATTCGTAACATTTCGTTATGTCCTCACCTCACGCACAGGAGTAATGCAGTAAAGTTAAAAAAACAAAAAAAAAAAAAAAAAAAAAAAAAAAAAACTTAAGACTGACTCGACCATCCACTCAATCAAATGATGACATTGTATTTTACTGATCTCTTCAACATGCTCGACCATCCATCCTCAATTAAATGATGACATTGTATTTTACTGATCTCTTCAACATGCGATGAATGATAATATTCATTCAGATATCTCTTATAATGTATTATCTTAAATTTCACTACCCTTCATCTGTCTAATTTTCAATGCTTCCGCGATGAATTTCAACTGATTTAATTACAAGTTCATCATCTGATGATAACACGCCAGCGACATTTTGTCTTTTCGCTATATCTAACTGGAAAAATGAACAATTTGTCCGCACTTCATTATAAGCAGTACAGTGGAACAGAAAAGTGTTCTTCGTCATCAATAATGTGCCTACATGCAGGACAAGGAGATTCTGTGGATGTTTCACATTCAAACCATCCCATTCAACACACCCATAGCATTGTACCTACTCTTCCGACCCTTTCCGTCTTTTGCCAGTACCCCCCCGGCCCCCACCGCCACCCGGTTCACGACGGCGACCCTTCCTTTGAGACGACATTTCCTTTGACCCCCTGATTTGCAGCCACACCCTACCGCGCGCTTTTTTTCATTCGGATAAATTCCCCACAGAGATTTTTCTTGAGATTTTTTTGTCAGTTTTTTTGTTGTGTTTAGATGATGATTGTTTTATTGAGGACTCTTCGTTTTTTTTGTTGTTTTTCTGTATTTTTTCCGATTGTCACTCGTGAAATCGTCCTCCACCCTCCCCCATTATACCCCCCCATCCCGATTCAGTATTTTCTTTCGCTAATAACTTATATAATACTCAGATCCCGCTTGTTTTTTTGCACTACCCGCACCCTGGATCGAGCGAGCAGTGCTGTTCTCGCCTCAGACGACGAGAGAAAGCAGAAACGACGATCGTCTCGCAGAGAGGTCGGGAGCTGTTGACGAGCTTGCCAGAGCGATCCGAGTCTGATCTGTTGTCTTACATGTGAGTCGAGGACAAAAGACAGCAATCGAGAGGCGAGGCTAGCATGGTCGTACATGTGTGAGAGGAGTACATCATAACACGCGGGATGAGATTGTGAGTGAGCATGAGTTGGTGCGTGCCGAGACGAGAGAGTAGAGAGGATCAGCAGACTTCTTACGATTGCATAAGACGATTTAGTTTCAGTAGACTGCTTTGCTCAATTTCGCGGTGACCAGTGCAGAGAGGTCTTGTGTTCTTTCGGTGCAGATCACGGAATCCGCATTTGACGAGCAGGCTGTGAGATGGGAAAAATCAAAGACAGACAGACGTGTTGACGTGTGAATATTGGAAAACATTTCCTGTATTGGACCGTTTTTGTCTTGGTTGTTTTATTGTTGTTTTGTATTTATTGTTTCGAGTGAAGTGATGACACATAGTGTCGAGGAGATGTGAGCAGCGGGGTTCTAGTGAGTGAGATGACTTGAAGATTGCAAGAGACTGTGTATCAGAAGAGGGTCACCGGAGGAGCAGATATGAAGTGCTTTAAGATTCTCGAGAGTTGATTTGTTGATCTGGGACGAATGCATTTGTGATGCATGGACAAAACGCTCCGTAGTACGAGAGAGAGCGACCCCGAGAGAGAGGAAGAGAACCGGCAGGACATGTTCGTTCCATGGAGATAGGTAAAACCTAGAGAGAGCGTTCAGGAGAGGGAGAGCAGCGAGTTAGGATGGAGTAATAGAGAGGCGGGTGTCGCCAATGAGAGCATCGAGAGAGAAATGTGGCCATCTCGGAGATTCTGTTGAGACGATTCGAGAACGACTTGTGTTAGAGTTATAGCAGAGCAAGACCAGCAGAAGAGGTAAGAGCATGTCGGCCTAAGTGGAAATCCAGAAAGAGTTAGTTCTCCCGCACTTAGATCCCGATGCTAGGAAAGAGAGAGTAGATGCATCTTCGTGGGTCGTGGCAGGTAAGTCGATGAGGAGAGAGAGTAGTACATGTGACATGGAAAAACAGAGGGAGAGGAGAGATGAGTGATTTGATGAGAGAGAGAGAGAGAGAGAGATTTGAGTGTGTTTTATAGGCATTTGCGGATAACTACAGAGGTGACAGAGAGGAATTGTGCAGAGCAGTGTGGCAGAGAAAACCAGATTTGGAGGAGAGAGAGTGATGTGATGTAGTGAGTGTGATGTGTAGAAGATGACAGTGCAGATAACGACAGTAGCAGAGCGAGTGCTGGCGCAGTAGCACTTTGTAGGGACAGGAGAGTCAACCAGTACATGTGAGAGGTGTGCCCCCCCCCCTTTCTTAGAAAAAGCTCTGCTACCCCCCCCCCCCCCCCCCTTTTTCATGTGCTTCAGCATCTTTCGTCGAGTGGTTAGATTCCTCTTTTGAGTCTCTTGTTTCTGCCTACCCGGTACATCTCACGGACGCCTGCAAGTGCTTCCCCCCCCTTTTTTTCGTTCGCGTAGTCTAGGGTCTGGAAGGCTGCCCTTTTGGATTCTTTCTTTAATGATGCTCAGGTTTGTGTCGCTGTAGCGTGTGGCAGGAAGAAATGGTGTGTAGTGTCTTGTCGTGTTTGATACGTCGGACTGAGTATGCGTGAGATGTCTGATCGGGATGAGGCAGATGCGTGTGAGTGAGATGACCGATGAAAGTCGGTTAGAGTCTAGTGTGCACTCTCTCTCGGTCTCTCGCTCAGGAGCCTGACTAACTAACCTCTAGAGAGATCCATAGATGACTGATTTTGTATGGGTGGACGGAGACGAGAGAGACGAGCACTGTGAGCTAGTCTCTTGCTCTTCTTCTCTCGTATTCGTCTCTACTTCTCTTGAGCAGCCATAATCGGGTTGTGGCAACATACTAACTAAAAGATTAAAAATTTAAGCACTAAATCCACAAAAACTAGACAAACTAAAAAAACAAAAAATATAGAAAACAAAACCAAAAAAAAAAAAAAAAAAACTTATTGGCATTCACACACGCAGTCTCTCACCAACAGAATAGCAGATGGAAAACACCAAGAGCACACACACGCAGTTTTCCCCACACGCAAAAAGAAAAGCAAAAAGGAATCCGGCCTATACTAATAACACCAATGCGCGACCATCACCTTATGGCATACCTGTGCAGCATGTTCCTGCGCATTCACATGAAGGACCCTTCCCTCAAAAGGCAGCCCATCCCTCAAGAGGCACACAACACACACACACACACACACACACACACACACACACACACACACACACACACACACACACACACACACACCTCAGCCCACTGAAGGCCAATACCAGAAGGAACAATGGTGTGAAAGAACTATATCACCTGTTAATCCCGGGCTGAAACATCTAAACAAGGTTGATATTCCACCGAACCCGAGATGCCCACGCGATGCTTCAGTGTACACCCTCCTTCTCCCAAGCTGTATTCCTTATACTAATTTTTTCTACTGGTGTCAGACTATACTTGCACCCAAACTCAATCCCCAAAATATCATTTAAAGCACTTAAATTGTTCCGGTGACCCGAAACCCAGTCTTGCACTTTAAGTATCTCACTCAAAGACCCAGCTGGGACACTCGACACATGCACACAGAAAAAAAAAAAAAACTAAAAAAAAAAAAACCACAAAAAAAAAACGGCAATACAGTAAGTGTTTTCCAATATCACCACGTAAAAGTCTGTCTCTGATTCACCACCCCACTCGCATCGATGTACCACCCACAACCTGTAAGAAAGAACACAAGACCTGCACTGAAGCGCTTGAGACAAAGCAGATGAAACGAAATGGCGATGAATCGAAGAGTCTACCCTAGCTCGTAGGCACCTAACTATGCCACTCACATTCACACGCAGATGATGTACCACACATTACACCTTTAGTGGGCCCTCGAGGTGCTTTGCCCACCCTGAAGAAAAAATAGAAACCGAAGTTGGAACTGCAAACACTGGGGACTGCAGAAGACGAGTCGGCGTCCAGTCCAGAACACACTCTGCTGGATCCAGGTGCGGCCCCACTTCAGGCAGAGGAACGGGCAGGATGACAGTGGAAGTGGAGGGAGGTAAGACGACCCCCCTCCCCCGCCTCCCCCCCCCCCCCCCTTCCCCCCCCCCCCCCCCCCCCCCCCCCCCCCCCCCCCCCCCCCCCCTCCGCCCAACCTGAGAGGCCGACCCTCACGGAGTCGCTGTGCAGGGAAAAGTAAGAAAACTCGCCGGAACCTGTGAAAAAATGAAAATGTCTTACTACCACAGAAAAATAAAGTTATTTGCTGCTTCACTTAACTAAACGGTTCTGAGTGTTTTTCATTTTTTTTTTTTTTTTAGCATTTCACATTCACTCATTAAATATAGTCCTGAGATGTACACGTCACAACCCAAAGTGCGACAGCTGATTGGAATTTTAAACCTTGACTTATACAATCAGCCACCCTTGAAATCAAATTCTCTCCCACCAGAAACCTTTCCATCACAAATTTAAACTGACTCCATTGACTTTCCATTTCCATCGACGGCCGCGAACATAATGGTAACCGTTCCTTCATAACAGTTATTATACCATCCGAGTTATATTTCTACGACTTCAGTCCCCACCGAAGTCTCCAAGACACAATGATTCAGTCAGATCATAAATCCAACCCAACCTTCGCGGATGAAGCCTCAATTCGTACTGACTTGCAGACACACGACGACACTCCGAATTCACCTTGGAAACTCACAAGACAGCACTCACATGCACGGAATTCCCTGATCGCATCGAAGAACTCCAGTTTCACGAGTGTTTGTTTCCACACGTAAAACCCACTATTCTGGCGAGTTTATGCGTTCTCCTCCTTCTCTCCCTCCAAGAATTGATAGGTAAGCATCCTCCCGACAGGGATCACGCACTTCATGTCCACTGCCCCGCACACTGGACCGACCACACTCCATAATTGTCACTGAGGTGCCGAAACAAGTGTCAATGCCGTTCCACGCTACGGTTATTCAATTCAGACTCGAGCATAAGCTATAATGATTATAAACTAAAGATACCAACTTCCGCTCTCTCTCCTCACAGGCACCCCCTGGTTCAGTCAAGGTGTTGTTGGGCCTCTCGGCCTTCGGGCCTGGCCATGGTGATCATGATGTTAAGATATGTGTGAGGCTTCAGTGTTTTGTGTATCGATTTATATCAGCGTGGACAGACAAGGTCTTAGCTGAAAGCTGGATTTCCAGGGAATGGCTTTTATGATTTGTAGTAAAAATGAATACATGTATAAATTCTAGGAGCCTGTTTATGGAAAGAATGTTATACTGTATTCTGCCTGGTCCTATCCTCTGTCTGGTATGTTTCTGAACGTGTGTGAAGAAGTGTCTTTAACATCTCACACTATCCTGTCAACCTCTAGCTAGCTCACTTTCAGCCTCGTATCTCCGAGTGAATGATTCTGACTGTCTGAATGTCTGTCTGTCTGTCTGTCTGTCTGTTTGTCTCTCTAATGATAACGGTACATAGAAATCTTAGTCATTAGTCAGCTGCAGTGTTGATTATAAACATCTCACAATTTTTGCAGAGAATCCCCAACATCCCCAGATACTGCTGAGTAACATCCCCTGACACATCTGAGCTCAACTCCTTGTGTGTAATAGATCTACCACATATAGAGCACAATTCCGCTTGTGTGATAACTCCATGCATTATAAAGGCCCAGTGAAATGTCTACACCCAGAGGCTTTATAAACCTATTATTCTGCTGTCAGTTTTCGTACCCCCCCCCCCCCCACCCTCCCTCTCTCTCTCTCTCTCTCTCTCTCTCTCTCTCTCTCTCTCTCTCTCTCTCTCAAAGACAAGAGAGAGAGAGCATGGTACATAGAACTACAGGCAGTCTATCGTAAACTTCGGAAAGAGGAGGAGGAGGAGGAGGAGGAGGAGGAGGAGGAGGAGAAAGAGAAGGAGTCTGACAAAAAGATGAAGGAGAAGAAGAATTCAACACCTTTCCAAGCGTCGGTCTCTTCTAGCCGCATGATTTTACAGATGGTTCCGCCGCTCATAAGGGTTAGCAGAGTGTGGTCACATTTATTCTTAGAGATCTGAAGTTGAAATCGATCAACCGAATTTTAAAATGGTTTTTATAACATAAGTTTCGAAAAAAAAAAAAAAAGTAAGATAAAGCTTTTGTAATATGCGTGTCATGTTGTCGCTTCCTTTAAGCTGCAGTTTATAAACAAGGTGTGTGTGTGTGTGTGTGTGTGTGTGTGTGTGTGTGTGTGTGTGTGTGTGTGTGTGTGTGTGTGTGTGCGCGCGCGCGCGCGCGCGCGCATGCGTGAGTGTGTGTCTATTTGTACAACTCTGTCTCTTTCTGTCTCTATCTGTGTGTGTGTGTGTGTGTGTGTGTGTGTGTGTGTGTGTGTGTATCTCACTCTCTAACTCTCTCAGTGTGTGTGTGTGTGTGTGTGTGTGTGTGTGTGTGTGTGTGTGTGTGTGTGTGTGTCCTTGTCTTTCTCTCTCTTCTCTCTCTCTCTCTCTCTCTCTCTCTCTCTCTCTCTCTCTCTCTCTCTCTCTCTTTCTCTCTCTGTTTGTTATCCTATCTTTCTATTAATGTGTTTGTCTTTTATACAGGTTCAAGGTATTGTATCTAAATGGCAACCCCTTCCACTGTTCCTGCAAGATTCTGTGGTTCCAGCAGTGGATGGGGGCCAACCGTAGCATATTTCACGACAAGCACGCCAAGACTGGCTACGTCTGTGCCAACGTCAACAACATCACCCTGCTAGATTTTGTCCTCAATCAGCAGGTGAGGGGTTCGTCTTGTACCACGGGCAGACGTGGCTGTGGCCCTTGACTCGTGGTGAAACTGACATGCAGTTTGATTGACAGTGTTGTCAACAACTGGGAAAGTGTGAGCATTGTACGATTTCTTCTCTAGTTCTTGTTTTTATGATTGTGTTGATACCTTCAAACTTATGTGACCGTCAACAGTTTGGTTTTTACTTTTGTTGTTGCTGTTGTTGTTGTTGTTGTTGTGTCATTAAGATCACGGAAATACTACCAAACCAAGTTTTAATCAAACTTCATGGAAAGATGAAAAGCGACCCAGTAGTGAACCCATTAGAATATAGGGGACTGATTTGTTATGTGGATATGGAGGAAACGGGGGGAACAGGAACATGAACACTTTGATATTCATATAAGAAACTGATAATTACCTACAAGAACACCTTGACATTCAAGTAACGAACTGTCAACTAACACTTTGATATTCATGTGAGGAACTGACAATGAATTACATGGACACTTTGATATGCATATGAGGAACTGACAACGTACTACCATGTCACACATGTTCCAGGAATATTTCATCATTTTGATGAAGTAAATTTGACAATTCATAAATTTGACCGTTTTGTAAATGTGACAATACGTAATTTGCTTGTTCCATTGAAAACGGGAAGTAATTCTCGGTCCATACGACCTATTACTCTCACTTGGCCATTACCTTAACACTCCAAAGTGCATTTCTATTACCCCCAACCCCCACCCCGGCCCCTGCCCCTGCCCACCTCCACCGGTTAAGAGGAAGTCTGCATCACTGTCATCATTTTCAGGCGTGCATGCTGGGTTCTGATGCCGAAGCCTTAACCATCTCTATCGTCTGCATCTTCATCCTCTTCTTCCTCCTCTTCTCCCTCTTCTTCCGCTTCCGCTGGCACGTGCGCCTGTGGCTGTACGAGGTGTGCCGGGGTCGCCGGCAGAGGGGAGGACTGGGCAGGCACGGGCGACGCTACAGGTACGACGTGTTCGTGTCTTACGCCGAGGAGAACGTGGACTGGGTGGACCAGCATCTGCTGCCTGTCCTGGAGGGAACCTGGGGACTGCGGCTGTGTCTGCACCAGCGGGACTTTGTGCCGGGCAAACACATCATGGACTACATCTCCGACTGCAGGAGGACAGCGAGAGAATCCTGCTGCTCTTCTCGCCCTTCTTCGCCCGCAGCCAGTGGTGCCAGTTCGAGCTCAAGTTGTGCCAGACGTGCGTGATGGAGCGTGACGACGTCCTGGTCATCGTGGCGCAGCAGGCGGGTGGAGTCACGTGACATGACGGGCGCCATGATGGCGGTCTTGCGGACCACCACTTACGTGGAGTGGAGGGAGGAGACCGACGACGAGGAGGAGGAGACGCGGACCTTGTTCTGGCAGCGCTTGCGACTGGCACTGGAAGACATGTAGAAGGCTGCTGTATCCCCAGGAAGTCTGGTGATGTCTGGGGCTGGAAGACATGTAGAAGGCTGCTGTATCCCCAGGAAGTCTGGTGATGACTGATACTGGAAAACATGAAGAAGGCTGCTGTGGATGGCGCCAGGAAGTTTGGTGATGTGTGGTTTCGGTGTGCAAGAACACGGAGCGACACTGGATTAAAATTCAAGGAATATACATGACACAGTAGATGGGTAAATGATAAGATTTCGCAATTCCTGTGGAGTATTTGATTTCAGTTATTATACAGTTTTTTCTTCATGTTTTACATATGTATGTATGTATGTACGTATGCACGTACGAATGTTGTTATATGCATGTATGTATATATACATGTATGTGTGTTCAATGACACATGCGTATGTATCCGCATTAAACATTCTTATTCGTGAAACAAGATTGGTTTTCACGGTAGGAGAGAGAGAGAGAGAGAGAGAGAGAGAGAGAGAGAGAGAGAGAGAGAGAGAGAGAGAGAGAGAGAGAGAGAGAGGAAAGGTGTAAAACAGAATGAAGACTGCTAGACCTTAGGCATCATGGGAGTTGTTAGAATACGACTCACTGTGCAGTAATTACGTTCTGTATAATGTGTACACAGAATTTAAGGTTGAACTGCTTGTATATGTCGTGGATCATCACAACGAAGTTCACGGAATTCTTCAATATAACGAGCAGTAAAAAAGGGACAAGACATAGCTGAATCTTTAGGTACTCCATACAGGCGAGTAATAAATTTGTTGTTGGAGAAGTTAGACCGACAAATTGTTTATTACTCTTTTGGGAATTGTCATTTCCAGTTATGCCACGCAATGATGATATTCAGCGTAATAACATGTAGTTCATGACATCGAAAGACTTCGCAAAATCAGCTGACGATGCTGCACTTAATTTATCTTCCTTAATGACGTGCCATTGATCTACTAGGTTTGTTAGAACAGTAAGACATTAATGATTTTTTATCTGAAACCAGACTGATTTTTACTTAATAGATTGAATAAACGCGAGATGCAAATTTGTATACATGTGTGCTTTCATAAGGGATCTGCTAAATAGATATTGATTTATAATTAGTTGTTTCAGCATTGTCTCCAGATTTTGTAAATACGAATGACACTTTTAGTCACCTTTGAAACTATGTTTGGAAAATAGTATTTTTAAATGCACAAGTTGCACATGTATGCAACTGTTTCAGAATTGATTGCAGACGAGAGATTTGGAATTTGACCATTACTTCCATCAAGTCCACGACTTCCAGTCTCCTCAAAATGACACAAGGAATGGTGAACACTAGTTCCAGACATTAAGGGTCTCGACAGTTCTAAATGAATGTTCTTGGTATGATTGTCACGGTGTGACGTTTTCTTTCTTCTTTTTTTTTTTTTTTTTTTTTTTTTTTGTTTTTGTTTTTGTTTGTTTGTTTGTTGCCAACTGTCTCTGCTCGGAGACATCTAGAGTGCGAAAGTGTGTGCAAGGCTTAATGTTCTCGTTTCATAGTTTTTTTTTTTTTTTTTTTTAATAATCATTCATTTCGATCCAGGTTTGTCTCGTTTCACAGGTGCAGCACGTGTGTCCCGTGTTTTCCTTCTTCTTCTTCTTCTTCTTCTTCTTCTTCTTCTTCCTTGTCTAGAGCCGGGCCAAACTGGCGTTTCCGTTGCCTGTGTCAACTCTGTAGTGAGTAAAGTGTTCCCTTTATTGTGAAGAGGAGAGAGAAGCAGACGACCTGAAGCAGTGTTGGGGGACAGACGTATGCAGGTAGTTCGCTGTTCGTGATGGGGACCCCGTTCCCTCTTGAGTTCATAGAAAAAAGTTAAGTTTATTCTTTGGGATAAACTGGGTTTTGTGTAGCGGCACCTCGTTCCTGAGAACTCAAGTGACTTGATAATGTTTGCCGTTGGGCTCCATTGATGTGAAGAAAAAAAAAATTGAAAAGAATAACGGAGAGTGAAATACCTATATTTCTGCTCGTAGAGGTCGTTAGAAGACCTGGGACTTTTTCTTTCTTTTTCTTTTTTTTTTTTTTTTTTTTTTCTTCTATTTTTGACTGTCTGTCTTGTCAAACAAGAGTCGAAGGACTTCTTCGTAAGGCTTCATTTGCCAGTGTATTCAACTGAATGTTTCATATCACTGGTCTTTTTGGTGAGTAAACCTGGAATTTGATTAAATTAATAGCGCTGAAATAACATTTTTTTGGTTGCCACATTAGAGTAGACTCCTTATTTAATTTGTATTCGAAATTATAGATCTGTTTTCCTTCGTACATAGGATGCAGGCAAAGGCGTGGGCTCGTCCGTGTTGGCACTCTGAATATGTAGTGTTGTAGTGTTGAGTGGAAGGTTTGTTTTATTCCAAATTCATTATTTACCCATTGTTCTCATTTTCCAGTATATTTTGTTTGAAATTTCATGTTAAAAAATTCGATTTATGTTGCAGATAATTTCCATTAGTATAAAAGAATACTGTGTAATTTTTTTCCCTTCCCACAAAGGGTGAAAGTCAATTTCAAAAGCAATACTGTTTAACAATAAAAAGATAAGATTATGGATATGTTTTGAGAAAGAAGTAGTTCTCCAAGCAGGAGGGTCATATTCTATTGTAAGCTAGTTATGTTTTCTTTTGAATTGTTAAAAAGAAGGCTGTATCGTGTGAGCCAGTTTGGTAAAAAGACTTTATTTCCGATAAGGAAAAATGGCAGCCTCCTGTTTTACGGGAGCGAGTGCTGAACGTTTGCATTAATATTCAACTCATGGAAGAGTATAGAGATGTGTGAGGGATTGTTTCGTGTGGCTTTGACTTTTGATATATTCTGAAATGATTAATAATTCCATTGTTAAATAATTGCCGAGCACATTCTGTTAGATGTTGCCTCCACCATTCGCAAAGCTTGGGGAATGAATAAAATTTGATTGATCGCTCATTGATGTTTGATAGAGCTCAATTGTAGTAGGATAATGTGGGGTGCTTTGATCCCTGAATGGTTTCATTTCACATAATTTATTTTATATTACTCTCCCATGTTTGCTTTAAAATATGAGTGACATTATTTTTCATCCTTGTGGTGGAAAAAAATTATGTATCATATGAATGGGACATGGGAAGCTGATTGCCTACATGTGTAAAGCCATGGAAATACTCCTCTTTCATGTGCGTTGGAAATGTGTTTTAAAGAGAATGAAGACTGAGGAAACCAAATGTGGAAAGAGTTCATAGAGACAATCTGATAAACTATAAATATTTAGGAAATGCCCTGGCAAAATTGGTGTAGATTGAAGATAGCCGCCTGGTATTTCTTACCCAAGCCACAAAAATTGTCACTTACTGTTATCGTGTGCCATCGTGTATCGGTGGAAAAGGAGGACACATATAAACATCGTATGCATAATATGTGAGAAACTGGAGGGATGAAGGAAAATGAGCGACTGATATTGAATGATACGGGAAACGACTGAATGAGCGCCAGTAGGCGGCTTTTCAGCCGACTCTACCTGGGTAGGCAGCCCATTGAGTGAGTGAGGTAGTGTGTTTATTGTAAAGCGCTTAGAGCTTGGTCTGTGACCGAGGATAGGCGCTATATAAATATCCAATATAATAATAAAAAATGCAACAATAATTTAAAGGAAAAATGCAACATATATATGGATGGGTACATAGTCATCTGGAATTTCATATAGTACGAACGCTCGGTATTAAGAAAATTATTTAAATTAAGGCTTGATCTCTGTTTTTTGTCTGTGCATTGTCTACAGCCCACATTTTAGGCAAAATATTTATGAGGTGAAAGTGATGTGTTGTACAGGACTGATCTCACCTTTCCTGAACTTGCATTACTGGACCTGACCCGTACTTCCCGGTCTGACCTGCTGTGGACTCCCTCGTCGCCGCTGACCGCCTCGCCTGTGGCTGTATCTGGGAAGGCCTGCGCTTGCCCCGAGGAGGGGGCTGGAACGCGTGGGCTGGCCCAGATGTCCTTCCCGCGTCGTCGTCATCTACTCACCTTTGCTCTTGAGTGACTGTGATCAACGGTGTGGACCTGAGCAACTCCATGCTCTGCCTCCTTCAATCGCGGGATAGACTGTTCTCACCTCTTCATAATCCCGTGTCCGGTGCAGTGAGTAATGTGGGCTGATGTGTCAGACAATAATAGAGTCAGGCTTTCTTTTTCCATTCATAAAACAAAAGTTTTTTTTTTTCCCCTTTTTTCTGAGTGTTCTGGGTTTGTGGTTTGTTTTTTTTTTTTCTTGGTTGTGTGTGTGTTCCCCTTTTGGGGAGACATGTGTAAGGGTGACAAATTAATACTGTCGTAGAAAAGAATTTGTTGTTGGAGATTTATCTTTATTATTATTATTTAAGGCAGAAAGGAGTATTGTGGATTGTTTCTTTTTATTTATGTTCGTGAACATGTAACTTATTTGGTTTCATTACTTGAAAGATGTAGAGATTTCTCCTTTTGTATAGGAGAGTGTTCATTTTTGCCTCCCAAGTTAGGGAAAGATGTAGAGATTTCTCCTTTTGTATCGGAGAGTGTTCATTTTTGCCTCCCAGGTTAGGGTTTGGGAAGAGTGATGGCCCTTTGACATTTAACATAAAGTTGGTCCGTTTTCTTGGGCAGATTTTGCCCGAGTGACACCTAGTTTTTTTTTTTTTTAGCCTTGGTTATTGAATCCTGTGGAGGGATATTTTTCCCTCTCCCTTCATTTGTTTTCCCCTGGTCAGTTTTTTGGGGAATTTATTGTTCGAATTGGGACTTAGTTTTTGGTTTTTTTTTTCAATATTTTTAAGAGAAGGAAAACGAAGCTACCTGTGTGTGTGTGAGAAAGTCGTTCGTAATGTAAATCGTTAATTGTAAATAAAACTGTACTTGTGACATCGTCTCCTGTTTTACTTCGTTACGGTCGATCTGAGTGTGCTTCATCATCAGCCCAGCTTTTCCCTTGAACTATAAATCGCGTGACTTCACCCGCGTGACAGTGATAGATATTATCAATGTGTTGAGGTAATTTGATTGTGTGGGATTCTGTTTTATAGTGCGTCATGCCAAGTTTGTGTAATATTCATGGGAGTTTATTTTGCATAATTTCACTTATTCAACTTGTGTTAACGATGTTTCATTTGTAAACTCTTTTACACCTTCCCATATTGATTTCGAGTTCTGTTTGGAGGAATAAAGATACTGATAATAATTCTTTTGTTCATTTCGTTGAGTAAATTGAACTTATTTCGTGCTTTTTATTCAATGTATCTGTCTTTTCTCCTATCTATTGAGAAAGAGGAAGACAGACAGACAGAGACAGACAGACAGACTGTCTGGCATGTATCATCCTAGGGTGTCTGTTTTTTGTTCTCTTCCCCTCCTTCTTCTCCTTGTTTTGTTGAACAATTCGGTCATGGGGCAAAACAAGTGCAGGCTAACGATTCCCCCATCATTAACTTGATGACTAGTCAAAGATTTTTTTTAAAGGGGGGGGGGGGGGGGGGGGGGAGAGAAGGAACGATGGAAGCAAGAAATTGAGAACGAAAAATCAAGGAAATGCATAGTAGATATCAAAAACACTTCACTAGCAGCATATAGGAACAATCGTAATCCATTTTGTAGACCAAACCATTCATATCACCTGCTACGAGGTCTTTTTTATCTGCCAGACCAGACTCATCAGGGAGACACAGCTGATTGTGTCTGTGCTCCCTTGGCATCAAATGGAGATATACCACAGTCTATAAATTCTGTGGTATTCTCACCACCAAGGGTTCTAAAACAGGATTCAACAGCAGCCAAAAAGCAGCCAGCAAAGGGTAGAAAAGTGAAACGAAAAGGGAGTGTGGTAAAGAAATATGCTGCTGAAAAACTACAATAATTGTACAAACAGTACAACACATAGGGGGAAATCTTTGAGCCTATGATTCTCCTCGTTTCTGTCTTTTCCACGACAGCATTGCCACGAGCGACATCGAAATCTTGCCTGCCATTAGACTGTAAGGGTTTGAACATTAAGCAGAAGATATCATGCAGTCACCTTTTCTCCTCTGCCTCAAACCCTCCCTCTCCATTTCCTTCTGACCCAATCTCTCCCATACACACGTGTATATGCATGTACACAAACGTATACCATGCATATCAAAGAATGCTATACGAACAACATCGTAAACAAATAGTGTATTATGACCAGAGGTTCCATATTCAAATCTGATTTTCAGCCTCCAACCCCTTCTGTGCCCTGTCTTTGTCGCTTTTTTTTTACTATCATATGTTCGTTATTGAATGTGTGTGTGCGTGT
>JADBJO010007791.1:104174-106391 GCA_016801955.1 Conus betulinus
ACACTACACGACGAAGGTGATTATACCCGTTGCACTGTGTTGGAGGGGGGGGGGGAGTGATCTACATGCACGCATTGGAGAGTGGGGTGTAAGTACCAACTTCTGATATCAGTATGTGCGGAAATGATGAAAATATTTATGAACGAAAATCACAAGAATATTATTAATGGTTTTAGTAGTTCCTGATTAAATTTTGTACTGTGTTCAGTTTTAACTCCCTTAAATGGTTTGCATTATCGCAATTTTGCGGCGCTTTTACTTTCCACTCTGACAGAGGAATAGTGATGTTGATTTTTCTGTGTTCAAATGAATGATGATCATGTGGAAATTATGTAATGTGTTGGAACGAGTTGAATCGCACCACATGCCAATAGTAATGGAAATGAAATGTACAGAATACACAGCTACAGAGCCTGAACAGAAAATTCAATTTACAGAAAAGATCAAATGGACCCGAACAAATTGCATGATTCCCATTGATTTTATGGCGTTGGATAGTACAAATGCTCTTCTAAAGATATAACACACAGTTGATCATGATGTTGAATCTAGTCTAGCAACATTTACAAATTTGTTGTTGAATGCTGAAGACTGCATGCGAAAGACTATTGCGCTGGGAGATCAAATGCATCTTTTTGTAAGTGGTATGATGCTGAGTACCGACATCTAAAACGTGATGCCAGTCGAGGCCTAAACAAATATACACGCCTTAGTAAAAATAAAGACCTAACTGTGTACAAAACAGAGGAATACGGATAAAAGAATAAAAGATCTATCAAAGGGAAATTAAGAAAAAAAAGAAAGCATACAGGCAAAATGCATATGACTCCTTGCTTCAAAGCAAAAAATGATAGTAATAGATTCTGCATCATTGTTTGTGATTCTAGGAAGAAAAAGAGGGGTGGGAAATGACCTCCCATTCCTATCAAAAACTATGGAAAGAACACTTTGAAAATATCCTAGGACGACAATCTGCAAATTACCTAACAATCCCCAGAAACAATACAAGAAAATATTGAGGACAATATATGTGTACAAGAGCTTGATGAAGAAACTACAGTCACTGAGATTAAGTTTGCTTTTTCGAGGTTTAGAATATGGAAAGACCCAGGCTTAGAGGAATTACCGCCTGAGTTTTTTCAAGCAGCAAGAAACTAAAATATTACTTTTATAAAAACAAGGCTGTTGAATAAAAATATAGAACACTAGTTTTTTCCCCCACAGAATGGACTCGCTCACTTATCATACCACTACAACAAAAGGGGACAGAGAATTAACAAAAGGTATTTCACTATTAAAATTGTAAGCAAAATATTTGCATCGATTTTGAACAGGAGATTACTTTAATGGGCTGCGACAGAAGAAAAGTTTGTGTAGAGCAGGCAGGTTTTCGTAAAGGCTATTGCACTGTTGATCATGTATAACACATTGATGTCCATGGGGAGTAACTGTTTAAATGATAAACGTAAAAGCAATTCTATGTTGCTTTCATAGATTATCAGAAGGCCTTCGATACGTGTTGACAGAGATAAGCTCTGGGGCAGTTTTACAAAAGATAAATACCTCTACAAAGATGCTTAACATGTTAAAAGGAATGTTTTACAGCTCTGTACAGGCTTGTGTGAGGAGTGGGGCAGAGTTGTCTGACTTCTTTGATTGCCCAGCCGGAGCGAAGCAGGGTTGTTTATTATCTCCCCTGATTTTTTTCCTGCTTATAACTGATGTTGCTGATGCTGTCACTAGAAAGGGAAAGCATGGGGGTACCAATTTCTACCAGGTTTACGTGAAATTTTCTTATTGTTATTCGCAGATGACATAGCTTTTAATATCCCCTCGTTACTCCCTCTGGACTTCAAAATCAGATTAGAAACTTGCAGCAGGATTCTGATTTACCTGGGCTAACTGTAAAAAATTTGTTGCAAAAAAAAACACAAGCAAAAAAATGTTTTTCAGGTTGAAAAACGTGGTCATCTAAAGTACAACATGAAAACATTGTAACTATGCAAAAGGGCAGGAAATAGATGTCGTAAATAGCTGTATAAATATCTAGGATTTGCCCTTACGACAAAATTGTCTGTTGTAAACATTTCACTTACAGAGTTTGCAGGAAGAGCCAAAAGCAAAGTGATAGATATCATGGACTGGGTAATTTCAGGATATGTCAATTTTCTTAAATTATTTAGATTCACCGCTTAAACTTGAGTTTTATATTCATCA
>JADBJO010007792.1:5000-15000 GCA_016801955.1 Conus betulinus
GGGGACAGACTGTGAAATCATTTCCGGCATCCCCCCTTTGAGCACAGAGACAGAACCGGTGCGTCGTCTTCAGTCAACACAATACCGCGATCTGGATTCCATGACGCGAAGAAAATGCCCGTTATTATCGTATGAAATGTTTGGGGTTTTTTGTGTTCATTTCAGTTTTGATATCCCCCCCCCCCCTCCCTCCCCCCCCCCCCCCCCCCCTACTGTGTCACTGGGTCAAAAAACAAAAAACATGACACATTAAATCGTCCATATTCATATTATTTGTATTCTCTTTGTGCGTCCACGTCCGCGCGCGCGCGCGCGCGCGCGCGCGCGCGTGTGTGTGTGTGTGTGTGTGTGTGTGGTGTGTGTGTGTGTGACAGAGAGACAGAGACAGAGAGAGAGAGAGAGAGAGAGAGAGAGAGAGTGTGTGCGTGTGTGTACGTGCGTGCGTGCGTGCGTGTGTGTGTGTGTGTGTGTGTGTGTGTGTGTGTGTGTGTGTGTGTTCACGCGCGATACATCCTCATAAAAGTCTGTGTGTGTGTGTGTGTGTGTGTGTGTGTGTGTGTGTGTGTGTGTGTGTGTGTGTGGTGTGTGTGTGTGTGTGTGTGTGTGTGTGTGGTGTGTGAGAGAGAGAGAGAGAGAGAGAGAGAGAGAGAGAGAGCTGCGTGCGTGTATAAATGTGTGTGTGAGCATACGCTGACTTCGAACTTTTTCAAAGTAAAGTTTAAAAGATACGACCAACCCGTACTAATGACACTCGAAAGACCAGGCAATGGTTATGTCTTTCTTTCAGTTCTATTTTCCTAAAATATGAATGCTAACATGTAATTGGTCTCTAGAGCGAAAGATAGAATTCTTGGTACATATAAACAAGCTGACGCCGTATGAGATGCTTTCAGTTATTACAGAGCAGTATATATGAAACATTGTTAGCTTTTGAAATTTTCATCGAAAATAACTATGTATTTAATGTGATGAATGTCTCTGCCCCCCCCCCCCTCCTCCCCCTCCCCCCACCCCATTCCCCTTCGCCCCCAGGCTTTTCTTTTAGGGTAGTTGTATTTCATGCATAGCTCTTTCACTGTCTCTCTCTTGTCCCTCTATGTTTTTGTATGTCTGTCTGTCTGCCCGCCTACCTGCCTGCCTGCCAGCCTGCCTGTCTGACTGTCGCTCTGCCTAATTGCCAGCCAGCCTGCCTGCCTGCCTGTCTGTCCGTCTTTCTCTCTCTCTTTCATTCTCCCCTCTCTCTCTCTCTCTCTCTCTCTCTCTCTCTCTCTCTCTCTCTCTCTCACAGTCCCCCTTCTCTCGATGTGTGTGTGTGTGTGTGTGTGTGTGTGTGTGTGTGTGTGTGTGTGTGTGTGTGCAGGGTTCATCCAAGCCCAAAATGCCTATGGGTCAATTGGCCCGCCTAGTGGAAAAACAATGGGTCAATTTCATGATCAATGGGTCATCAGTTGTTAAAAAATCCTATAAAAAATAAGGAAAAAAAACAGCGTGTGCGTGTCTCACTGTGTGTGTGTGTGTGTGTGTGTGTGTGTGTGTCTGTGTCTGTGTCTGTGTCTGTGTCCAGTCCCATGACCTTGTTCATACGTATCTGCCTCTTGTCTAGCTCGGCCTTCACCGCCTGAAAGATTCCTTCCCCTGTTGCCTGTGTGATTCTCACATCCGTCAGAAAGAAAGTGGATGGTTGCAGAGTTGTAGGATTCACTATCCTAACACTGATGGCCAGTTTATGGTTGACAACTATATCCGTGCTCTCGTCTGTGAACACAGTGACCGTAGGCGACTCTTTCACTTTCATAGTTATGTTATCGTCTATAATGTCGGACAAAACTTTCAAGAAGCCATTGGCAGATGTGGCACTGGAATAGTCGGTCTTTTCTCCACATGGCAAGTGTTCAATGTTGGGGACTTTCAACATCTTCAAAAACTTGATCAGAGGCTGATATTTATGGAGGGGGAAGATTTTCTTTGACAAGGAAAAATACGGTCTGCATCGCGACGGCAACTGCTTCTTCTTCTTTTGACAGAGCTTTTTCTCCGATGCTGTAGCCATCTGCTTTCTCTCTTTCGGAGCAAATAGCGCGCTGATGATCACCTCCACTAACATGCCTTGTCAGAGTGCTTGTGCGGAAATTCTTGGTACCTTGAGCCAAAGTGTTTGAAAACTTTAATGCCCCACAGTCCTGGCAAAACATGACGCCATCCTCATACCTTAACCAGGGAAAGGAATGCAGCCACGCGACCTGAAAGTGTCGCTGCTGTTTCTTTTTCAGCGTCAGCAGTCTCCGCGGGTTTTGATGCGGTGGCATCGGGTGGTGGGTCTAATGCGGTCGATGTAGACGGAATACAGTCAGTACTAACCTCAGCTGATCCACGAGAGAACGCCTGAAACAAAGTTTTTTTTTGCCCCTCAAGGGGTTTTAACTTCTTCTTAGGCGGCATTTCTACGGGAAAGTGCTCGAAATCTAACGATTGTATTGTACGATCTTCAAGGAGATTGTTGCGAAAGTAGCTGTACTCTGAGAACAAGCTCTCTGCAAGAGTGATTTCCCTTATACGAAAATTCAATGCGCCATTTTCAGACACGATGCGCCAATTGGCGCAGGGCGCGGACCAAAAATAAACCCTGCGTGCGCGTGCGTGCGTGCGTGCGTGCGTTCTCTTGGCTGGCGACATGTCTCAGTATCCGTCTCGGCCGGTTTCTGTCTGTGATCACAATTAGTGTGGTGGTGGTGGTGGTGGTAGTGGTGGTGGTGGTGGTAGTTGGTTAATATGTGTGTGTGTGTGTGTGTGTGTGTGTGTGTGTGTGTGTGTGTGTGTGTGTTGACGAGAGAGAAGTACAAATCGATAAAGAATCAAATCACTTCAACACAGACATTCTAGAACAGGATATCTCAGAAAGTGAAATTTACGCTGCAGTACGTTCATTAAAGAACGGTAAAGGCCGCAGACCCTGACGGAATTGTGGGGGAAATGTTCAAAAATTCTATCACAGTGATTATTCCGTTTTTGATTCTTTTGTTCAATAAACTGTTTTCTACTGGAACCTATTCTTTACAGTGGTCAGAAGCCATTATCCAGCCTCTGTTTAAAAAAGTGACGTGGAATGTAGCCGATAATTATAGAGGGATATCATTGCTGAATGTGCGCAGTAAGTTATACAGCCATATACTAAACGAACGGCTGAACAAATGGATTGAAGAAAATAATGTCATCAATGAAACTCGGGCAGGATTTAGAAAAAGATATATAGTACTATTGACCACGTTTTTTACACTGTTCGCTATAGTTCAAAAGCAATTATTGCTACACAAGAAATTGTACGTAGTCTTTATCGATTTTTAAAAGGCCTTTGATTCCGTTGTTCGAGCAAACTTGTGGGATATTCTAAAGAAAAGGGGGATAAATGGAAAAATGTATCACGCTATTACTAGTATATAACACGGTGAAAGCGAGAGTTAGAGTTGGTAACGATTTAAGTGAAGCCTTTTCGTGTCCTCTCGGTTTAAAACAGGGGGAAGTGTGTAGTCCCGTTCTGTTCTCCATTTTTATCAATGAGTTGGATGTAGAAATAATTGAAAAGGGAAAGCATGGAATCCAACTTATCCCTGATTTTCTGGAAATTCTAATTCTTGTATTTGCAGACGATGTTATCATCCCCTCTGATTCAATTACTGGTTTGCAAAATCAGTTAAAAGTCTTATACAACACGGCTAAAAGACTAGGTCTTACAGTAAATTTGGATAAATCAAATATAGTCATATTTAGAAATGGTGGACATATCTCTGAGCATGAACAGTGGTTCTTTGGTCAGAATAAGATGAATGTTGTAAACATGTACAGATATCTAGGAATCATAATGTCAACTAGACTTTCCTTTTCACAATACCCTCTACGACATGTCAAGTAAAGCAAAGAGAGGCGTCATTAGCATTTTCAAACTTTCGTGGTCTGTGGGAGAAAAATCGCCTACTCTGTTCTTTAAGTTTTTCGACACTCAAATTCAGTCAATACTTAGTTATGGGGCGGAAATCTGGGACATGTTTGTAATCTTGACATTGTAGAAAAAGTGCACCTCTTTGCCATGAAAAGATTTTTGAATGTGAGCATCAGGGCTCCTAATGTAATGATCTATGGAGAATTAGGTAGGTTTCCTTTGCATGTCAATTTATTTTTAAAAAGTATTAAACACTGGTTGAGAATTTTTGAAAAATGCCACCTCTTCGATTGCCATATAAAGTCTACAAAATGTTGTTATATTTTCATGGTACGAATAAGAATACTTGGGCATCTAATGTCTGCTTTTTTTTTCTTCGTAAGTATGGATTTGAAGAAGTTTGGGACAATCAAGGGGTTGGGAACGAAACGGAGGTTTTGAAAGCGTTGAGAAGTAGATTGATCCAAGACTATAAAATGCAGTGGTCTATTGAAATAAATCGGAGTGGTCGCTTCCAGCTGTACAGGACATTCAAGTCTGATTTAACTTTGGCCACCTACCTGCAATCAGTTAGCCATCGAAAAGCTAGAATAAGTCTGATTAGAATGAGGTTAGGAGTGTCGCAATTAAATGTACACAAAATGTTTTTCAGGAGAAATCTAACGGAACATGAAGTCCACTTTGTATTGCAATGTCTGGCATATCAGAATTAAGGGAACAATACATCCCAGCCAAGTACTACAGTGGTCCCTCTCAGTTTTAAGCTGACAGTGTTGTTTGCATCTGAACACAAATCATTGAATGTACGCCTTGCGCTTTTTCTAGACAAGGCTTTGAAGATGCGCCACCACCACCAAGGGTGAAATGCTTGGAATTTTGAGTACAAACACGTGTGTTATTCATGCCATATGTCCTGTCCAATAGTTCTATTACTATATATACTTTGTGACAGCCCACTATGACATGGGCCAATGACCTATTCATTAAAAACTTTAGAGTTTAGAGTTCAGAATTCTCTCTCTCTCTCTCTCTCTCTCTCTCTCTCTCTCTCTCTCTCTCTCTCTCTCTCTCTCTCTCTCTCTCTCTCTCTCTCTCTCTCTCTCTCTCTCTCTCTCTCTCTCTCTCTCTCAGTCGTCACTCTCTACTGCTTCACCTCATATATTGATTAAATGCCCAATTCTGTTGGCTCGCGACATGTCTCAGCATCTGTCTCGGCCGGTTTTTGTCTGCGATCACAATTAGTGTGGTGGTGGTGTTTGAGAGAGAGAGAGAGAGAGAGAGAGAGAGAGAGTGTGTGTGTGTGTGTGTGTGTGTGTGTGTGTGTGTGTGTGTTTTTAAATCCTCCAACCTCCTTTTTCTCTCCTTTCTTTTCCCTTCTTCTTCTTCTTTTTTTGGAAGGGGTGGGGTGGGGGTGGGGGTGTTGTGACTTGTTGTGACGTGTTTCCTTTTGTTTGTTTGTTTGTTTGTTTTTTAAGTGGGGCGCCATCCTCCTACTTTTTTTTTCCCACTTTCCTTTTTTTTTTCTTCTAAAATTTATTTAATTTGTTGTTTTTTTTTATAAATACATCCGACTCTCGCTCACCATGCAAAGTCTGTGTCTTCAGTTACTAAACAGACAATCTCTGGCTGATTTTAATGCTTTGTTGTTTGATACGCAGCGTCTTGGTTTTTTTTTTTTTTCTCTTTTTTTTCAGTACTGATGATTGATGCGCTGAAACAACCATACTGTCATGTTTTGCCACTTGCTACCTTATATAAATGGACGACATGGTGAAACCTGACCTGTCCTGCGCTTCCGCCGTTGTAAGGCTCAGCAATCGCCCCGATAGATCAGTTTTTAGGATGTGGCGGGTGTAGGGCTATGACTACAGGCCAGCTGAATCCTCTTCTATGGTGCAGTGTTTTTAAGCGTTGCGAACTGCAGGGGTGGACATCGTGGGTTCAGTTCTATCCGAGATGTGTGTGACTCCCCCCTCCCCCCCCCCCCCCCTTCCTCCCCAGGCTTGGTCTTATGAGTAAATGAGAGCGTACGGGTTAAAGTTGATATTTGTTTGGTAAAAAAAAAAAAGAAAGTTTATCTCCCGGGCCTGCTTGGCATTAGGACAAAAGGTATCATATATAGAACACAGCCCTGTCGTACTCTCAGAGACTCCGCCGGGAGAATTCCCATACCTGTATCCTTAGCTTCCGCATCCTCACTGACATTTATGAAAAATAAGTCTCATCTTTTGTGGCCTCTCCCAACCTCTGTCTGTCAGTCTGTCTGTCTCTCTTTGCCCTGCTGTTGTGGGTGACCTCTGCATTGATTTCCTCACCATGTCAAAGTCCGTCAGTAGCGAGTTCATGTCCAAAATCTTCGGTATCGGCCAGTTCAAGGGGGGCTGTCGACGGACGGACGTGGTGACACTCCTTTGGAAGGGACATTCAGACGCGCTGGCTCTGCTGCTGGGCAACGAACTGTCTGCGGTAGGTAGCTAAGTAGATGGCGCGCGGCCGGCGTCTTGAGAATGCTGGATCAAAACCTGGCAACCCTGAAAATGTCCAAAGGCGCACCCAGCAGCGGCGCAGTGTCTCCTCCGGTGGGTTGCTTCAAGACGACAAGCTATTGATTGATCGACGTGAAGTGTCGTTTTGTTGTTGTTGTTGTTGTTGTTGTTGTTGTTGTTGTTGTTGTACCATGGATAAAAGACTCCAGGGATCATCCAAACAGCCGAAGTACTTCAATGCATCAGCTGGGGATGAGAACGTTACGTGTGTGACCGTTTTTTGATTACCCCGCCACATGGGCAGCCACACTCCGACTCGGGGGATTTGGAGACTGATAATGTTATGCTAGGAGCTTTGTCACAACTGAAGACAATCCCTGCATAACTATGCTGAGCATAACAACATTTTGATGTAGCCTTGGTGTTCTAAGAAGAAAAAAAAAAAAAGAAAAGAAAAGAAAAAGAAAAGCCAAGAGAGAACGAGAAGCCGGGGGGGGGGGGGGGGGGGGTGGTGGGGTGGTGGTGGTGGTTGGCCTACTGTCACTCGTAAGAAATCCACCGAGATTCCGAATCGTAACCGCAATCGAGCGAAAACAAGTATCATTTTCAAGCCGGAATCTATTCACCCGGTCGCGCGCGCTTTGTCAGTGAGTGCCAGGATTCTTTTCGCTTGACAGGTCGCCTATCCTTTCTGTGGTAACCCCCCCACACACACACTTCCCTCCCCTCCTGCACCCCATTCGCACCCCCTCCTCCCCTCCCCCCCCTCCCCCCCCCCCCCCCCCCCCACAATTCCCCTGATCCCCAGCAGATATTCTCCACATTTCTGTTCAGGCTTCTCTCCCCCACTCCTTCCCTCCCTCCCCCCCCCCCCCCTCTAGATATATTATCTTGAGTCTCTCTCTCTCTCTCTCTCTCTCTCTCTCTCTCTCTCTCTCTCTCTCTCTCTCTCTCTCTCTCTCTGTCTGTCTGTCTGTCCCCCACCTTCCATGGAAGCGCGCGGCAATAGCAATGAAATAACCAATAGTCAAATCTCTCTCTCTCTCTCTCTCTCTCTCTCTCTCTCTCTCTCTCTCTCTCTCTCTCTCTCTCCACTACACCTTTCTCTACTTCCATCAATACAGTGACCCCTTCTTCCTCTTTCCTATTCCGTCTCGCTTCCTTCTCTCTCTAATCATTCAGCTTACCCGAAAAAAAAAAAAAAATCCAGCAACAAGGTTCAGTTACTGCCCACTCTCCCACTCACAGGGGTCGTGTTTTCTTTCTTCTCCTCCTCCTTTATTGCGTCCCGGGTTCCATTCCCTGTTTTTAATGGTGCGGAACGGAAACAAGGCGACATGGTGTGTGGGACTGGGGTGGACTAATCGAAGGGCGATCAGCGAAGGGAAAAGTCCCACAAATGTTATTTCTGCTATGTTGTCCAAATCGAACTCGTAGAGTGGTCCGTTTTGTTAGCTGTGTCATCCAATCAAAGCCTTTGACGTCATAACATGGCGGCCGCCACACACACACACACACACACACACACACAGATTGCCATCTGGGAACTTGAACCTTCCTGGAAGGAAACGCACACACGCTGGAACGTTGTGTAGGCTGAGCTGAGCGATGGAGATCAGAATAATTATTGAACTGATTCTGATGGGTTTGAAATTGTGATGGACTTCGGTGAGTGCATTCCAGTGTTTCTGCTAGAATGTTTCTGTTTGGCTTTGTTGTGGGTTTTTTTTTTTTTTTTTTTTTTTTTTTTTTTTTTTTTTTTTTTTTGGCTTGGATTAGTTCAGCTCAGATGTTTTGTTGTTGTTCGTTTGGTTTGGCTTCGCTCAGCTCAGTTTTCTTTTTTTTTTTTTTTTTTTTCTAATTGGATGCGTGTGAAGTAACAGCTTTGTAGTCACAAGTAGTCACTGAGGGATGGATCATGATCATTTCTGCTGCGTTGTAGGCCTGCGTCGTTTCACTTTTTTTCCCGCATCTTCTGTTTTGTGTAGACTATGACCAGACACTGTAGCGCTGAACATGAGAAATGAAGGTTGCTAACGATCATTGAGAATATGATGTTTTAGTTAGGGAAAAAGATGGTCGATCGATTGCTTTATCCTGTATTATTTCCATCTGACTTTATTTCAGGCTTACTTTCAGTTGTATTAAAATGTCTCTTTTGCTGAAACACCAACGGTTAGATAAGCTAGATAACTTACAGGTTGGGAAAGAATTACGATTTGGGTCTACAAGGGAACAAAAAGTGTTTATATAAAGTGTTGTTTTCTTTTATCGATACTGTTCTTCTTCGGATTATTTTCTTTTGACCAAATGCACAGCACCGCGTCGGTTTTGTCGTTAATCTGCTGCTCACATGTCGTCATCCTGCACACATGACCCAACCTATTCATTCACACACACACACACACACGCACGCACGCACGCACAAACACGCACACACGCGCGCAAGCGAGGAGGGTATGATTCTTTGTTGATTTTTTTTTTTCACCATTTGAAGTAACGATAATGATTGATGGCGATGATGATGATGATGATGATGATGATGGTGATGACGATGATGATGACGACGACGATGATGATGATGATGATGATGATGATGGTCATTGTGGTGCAGCAAAGTGCTTCAGTATTGAACAGTCAGGTTTCTCTATTCAAAGTGTCACCAGCCGTGCCAAAATGAACAGCGGCAACAAGAACAACAACAACAACAACAACAACAAAGAGAAAGAAAAGAAAGGACTCCCACGCAATGTAGCGTATCTCCTTTCAGGAACAACACTTGATTCGCACTTTTTGCGCTCGCACTCACGCACGCACAACAACAACACAACGCAACACAACACAACACAACACACACACACAACACAACACACACACACACACACACGCACGCACGCACACACACACACACACACACACACACACACACACATCAGCACAGCTAGTAGAGCCTATTTAAGTAGAGGAGGATAAACTCTTTTTGACCCACCAATAATCGAACCGGAACAATGGACACGGACGTGTAAATTCCCCCGATGGGAACTGCAACGGAGCAGTCACGAATCAAGCAGATTTCCGTCGTTTCCCGAGGCACCGCCCGTAGTATTGTTATTCAGCCGCAGAAATACATTAGATGCATTTCCGGGTAATCCGCTTATTTTATTGTTCGTCTGGGGGGAGAGAGTTACAGCCCTTGGAGCCTTTGAAGTAGCGCAGTGTTATTGTCGTCTGCCATGATTTGAACAGGAACTTCCGTGCATTCTGCACGAATTATTGAGGAGTTGTCACCGTCGTTGAAGTGGAAGAACATTGCACACAACTCGAGTCCGTTCAGCGCTAAAACATCGTAGCATTAGGTTACCGATAATCAGGCAAGTGTTTTCTGATCAGTGACAAAAATATTCGCGCATTCCTAGAGAGACTGTGACGAGTTGACAATATGATGTACCACTCTGTGATCAGCAGGTCATAAACAAGATCAGTTATGTATCAGTTATCAGGCCCCAGGTAAGTTCTCCTTCATCATCATATTACTATATACTGACAGGTCGTGGGGTCAGTAGTCAATAACTGAATATTC
>JADBJO010007792.1:17500-22500 GCA_016801955.1 Conus betulinus
TCCCTACCCCATTCCATCCCCCAGCCCAACATGGCGGCGCTGGTCACAGATCCCGCTTTCCTTCCCCCCCCTCCCTCCCCCTCTCCCAGCTCAACCCCCCTCACCCCCTCACCCCGACACCCCCACCGGCGCCTGTACGCCCACCACCGCTCCCCTGCCACCACCACACCACCCCACCACCACCCCCGCCCCCCCCCCTCCCTCTCCATTCACCACCCGCCCCTCATGCTTCTCCCCCGGGCCCGGCTGCGCGACGACAACGACGACTGCTTGCCTCCTCCTCCTCATCGTCGTCGCCCCCACGGCATCGTCATTCCAGACTCCGGCCTGGAGAAGCTGCACCTCTCCGCCATCAGCGCCGTGTCCGGGTGGATCGGGGTGGGGGGAGGTCGGGGTGTGGTGGGGGGGAGAAGAAGCCGGGGGGGGAGGGGGAGGAGGAGGAGGAGGAGGCCGCTGACCGCGTTCGACCGGAGCGCACGACGCCGGAGGAGGGAGAGGAAGGGGGAGACCAGCGCTGGGTCGGTGACGGAGGAGGAGGAGGAGGAGGAGTGGAAGGTGGGTGATTTGTTGTTGTTGTTGTTGCCGTTGTTGTTTGTTGCTGCTGTTGTTATTATAGTGTGTGATCAGTTTGCCTCGCCCCTCCCTATCCAGCTAATCTTTGTGGCCCTAGCCCCTTTCCTCCTCTGTTTGGGGTCTAGTGGAATGTTCTGGAGGCGCTGCATTGTACAGGAGCTCTATCAGTTGTAGTGCGGGCAACAGCAGGTGTAGTGGTGATTGCATAGTTGCTGCACTGGCAAAATACAGCAGTAAGGCTCCCAGTATGCAGTTCCGGGTGTCGCGTGAAATCTGGGAACGTGATGTCTGGGAAGGCTTCCCAGGTATCACAGAGTTTTTTTTTTTTTTTTTGGGGGGGGGGGGGGGGGGGGGGAACGCGTTCCCAAAAATGTACTGTGATATCTGGGAAGGCCCGTGATATCTCGGAACGTGGTCTTTCAGAGCTCAGAAGGGCAGAAAGAAGACGAAAAAGAATGGATTTTCGAGATAAGGTAAGAAACAATTTATTTAGGTGCAACTGAGATCTCTTGGCCTTTTTGCCATTTTATTTTTTTTTTTTCGCACGCGTTCCCAGATTAACGTGATAGCAGCAGCAGGGAAAGTTGAGAGAGGAGAGAGGAAACAAATCTGCCAGAGAAACCGGTTTGACCCGAAGTACTGTATCCCAGTGTATTCTCCTCCGAGCGAGGGACTAAACGGAAGTTCAAAGAGAACTGACCGAGACGAATGAACCAGTAAACTAAGTTTATCAGCACGGCTGAAATACGAAACATTATTACATGGAACATTGTGAACAGGCCATCAGGGCACGAGAGAAATCAACGATAAAAGTAATACCTAACGATCACATGAATTCAATCACCTGGTCCAGGGTGTATCGCTCCGCGGGACGCTTATCGCAGAACAAACGCGCGCGGGAGCTCCTTGAAGCAGGGGCTGTAGGGAATCGTTATCCAGAGGTGAAAGGGAGAAGGGGACACACTCTTTTTCACAGGCTATCACTCTCTTTCAGGGTTGTCGGTCTTTGATGTTGGAATGAGGGTTAATAAACACATCGCGCATTTGCGAACGGAGTTAGGGGATGGATAACTCGGTTTTTTAAACGCTGGTAGATTCGGAGAGTATGTTTTCTTGGTGCTCCAAATATTTGTAAGCTTATCGGATTACAGGTATGTTTGTCTTTTTTTTTATTGCCTTTTTTTTCTTTTTTTTTCTGCTCTTCGTATTTTCAAATCACCTTTCTCTTTCCAATTTTCATTAAATCATTCACTCATCGTTCGTTCTTTCTCGTTAGTTCTCTTTTTTTTTCTCGTTCTTTCAGTCAGAAAAGTGTGAACGGTAGGCATGCAATGCCCATGTAAAATTTGACTAGAATGTGTGATTTAATAATTTAAATGAAAGAAAGATATATAAAAAATGCCCATTGTGCAATGAAATACGAAACGAAGTCCTTTTCTGATAAAATGCACAAAATAAATTTGTTTGTGACAAAAAAAAAAATCACCAAAATATGAAAAAAGGTAAGCAAAGGATGTCTGCGTGTTTACTGCAACGCAAAAAAATATTTCTCTCTTTCGGAATGTAGCCATGTATATGTTGAAAATAAGAAGCTTTCATTGAAAAACACTTGAAGAAATCTTTGTTACTGAAGACCACAGAGTGATTCGTCGGCAGAATTATTTTTTACAGAAATATGAAATCAGTCCCCTTTTAGATTCACTATCGAGTAAACTATTCTCCATTCAAACGTTAATAATACCTTGTATACAGGTTCATGTCTAACAATATTTAATTCCTGAGTTCCGGTCTCTCTCTCTCTCTCTCTCTCTCTCTCTCTCTCTCTCTCTCTCTCTGTGTGTGTGTGTGTGTGTGTGTGTGTGTGTGTGTGTGTGTGTGTGTGTGTGTGTGTGTGTGTCCGTGTATGTATAGTCTTTGATGTCAAAGAAGCTGTCAAACGGGTCCTTGGAGAACGAGGACAGAGTTATCGATCAAACATATTGACATTGTTCCAGTGTGTGGCATTGACGCCTTTTCCGGATTATTTTGCGTAAAGCTTTCTTGTGGAGTGGAGATGTGTCTCCGTTTTCCCCTTCCGTGCTTTTCATATCTTCCGTTTGGCCTTCCCCACTGATTTCTATCAGCAATTGTTTTCCTCTCATTCAGTCATTCATTCCCATCCCCCCCCCCCCCGTTTCCTTTTGGAATTCATTAGTAATTCGTCATTTCCATCCATCCACCCTTTTATCAGTTTATTCATGAATTCAGATCCATTCAGTCATAACCTCTTTCTTTAATATGTTTTTTTTTTTTCTTCATCCTGTACAGATCTAAAGGGGCCTTTTGAGATTAAAGAGGTGTTGGAAAGGTTTCGTTTCTTTTTTTTTTTTTTTTTTTTTTTTCTTTTTATTAACTTTGAAATTCATATAGGTAACAGATCATTATTGCTACGTCGCTTACCGGTATTTTAACCCCACCACCACCACCACTCTTCGCCTTGCCCTCCCTCCCTCTCTACCATCTCACTCAGTCTGTCTCTCTGTCTCAGTCTCTGTCTGTCTGTCTGTCTTGTCTTTATCACTGTGTGTGTGTGGTGTGTGTGTGTGTGTGTGTGTGGGGGGGGGGGGGGGGGCGTGCGTGCACGCGCGGGTGTGTGTGTGTGTGTGTGTGTGTGTGTGTGTGGGGGGGGGGGGGGGGGGGGTGTGTGTTTGTGAAATTTAGAGCTCGTAGGGAATTTACAGTCTGTTTTACGGATTGCGATTATAACTCAGTAAGAGGGTCACCAATTTGTGTTGGCTTTTGTTTCCCCCTAACCAAAATTGATTTTTTTTTGTTTTGTTTTGATATGCCGCTTCTGTAATGGATAATCTATGCTTCTGCTACTTCATAATCACTACATCTCTCACCGTCATCATGCCCTGCTGCTTCCATCCCCCCACGGAATGCCCGGAACTGTTTCCGCATAAACCGTAATGTCCGCACTGCGGAAATTGTGTGCTGGTAATTTCCTCTTTTCTGCGACGCTCTTCGCCAGTGCTTTTTTTTTTTTTTTTTTTTTTTTTTTTTTTTTTTCTTCTTGTTTTTGATGTTGTTCGCCATTTTTCTGCCTCTGTAGTCCATTTTCCTGTCTTCATTCTGGAAGATCTTCGCGCTTTTTCACGTCTGGAATACATAAGAAGCCAGCTGTCGTTGGTTGTTACCTGACCTCTGATTATTAGGAGTGTGCACTCCACCTAGCACAGACTCTAGCTGTGTGTTTACTGTCGCGTTTTTTTTGCCCACAAGACTGTTATTTCTATACTTTTTTTTTTTTTTTGCGGAGTTGGAGCTCAACTCCGAACCGATGCTGCCTTTGGGATCATTGACGTTTTCTTTTTCGTTCAATCCTTGTGTGTTCTGTGTGCCTTGTGCCTGCATCTGTGCTAGATGATCCGGTGTTACCTGAGTGTCTTGTGTCGTTCAGTCCTTGTGTGTGTTCTGTGTGCCTTGTGACTGCATCTGTGCTAGATGATCCGGTGTTACCTGAGTGTCTTGTGTCGTTCAGTCCTTGTGTGTTCTGTGTGCCTTGTGACTGCATCTGTGCTAGATGATCCGGTGTTACCTGAGTGTCTTGTGTCGTTCAGTCCTTGTGTGTTCTGTGTGCCTTGTGACTGCATCTGTGCTAGATGATCCGGTGTTACCTGAGTGTCTTGTGTCGTTCAGTCCTTGTGTGTTCTGTGTGCCTTGTGACTGCATCTGTGCTAGATGATCCGGTGTTACCTGAGTGTCTTGTGTCTGCAACTGTGCTAGATGATCCGGTGTTACCTGAGTTTCATGTGTCTGCGTCTGTGCTAGATGATCCGGTGTTACCTGAGTGTCTTGTGTCTGCATCTGTGCTAGATGATCCGATGTTACCAGAGTGTCTTGTCTCACGTAAAAGCTGTTATTTTCACACAACAGCAGTTACTTTGACTGTAGAGTTACCATTTTTCATGTAAAAACAGCTAGCTATCAAGGGAGAGCAATAATCATTGCGTGAAAACCACTAATTATCGCGGAAAAATAACTATTTTCACATGATACATGATTTTTAAATTATGATTACCAGTTTTTGCAGTTCCGTGTGTGAACACATGCATAACATCTTGCACACACGCAAAATCCCATCACCAACTTTTCGGAAGAGAAGGCCACTTTGGCCGTTGGTATAGATGACATGTTACACAAAGTATGCACTCTACATGAGAAACAGAAAGATTGAAGGAAGTCAGGAAATTGAGTGAACGATACGGACTGGATGACACGGGAGACGACTGAATGAAGCGCCAGCTGGCAGCTCTTCAGTCAGCACTACCTAGGTAGGGAGCCCGTTGTGTAAACGAGTGTGGATCGTAAAGCGCTTAGAGCTTGGTCTCTAGCTGAGAATAGGCGCCATATAAGTATTCATAATAATGATATTCGTGATAATC
>JADBJO010007792.1:30000-37500 GCA_016801955.1 Conus betulinus
CCTGTCTCATTTTATATATACTTTCAGGAGAAATACTGTCTAAAAAGAACTGACAACCTGCTGAGTTTTTACTCATCCTTGTTTGTTGTTTATAATGTCTGTCAGCAAAGCTGTGTGAAAATGAATGACCAAATCTGTCTAAATTGTGTAGAAAGTTGAAACATGGTCTAAGCACAAGGCGATACATTTTGGTTGCGAATCCGGATGAAGCGGTGAATTCCGGATCCGAACATCAAGATTTTCAGAAAAGAATATTCTACAAACTATGATGTCTATCAGTTGATGTTGCGAATTCTGTGAAGTGATATATTTTGGTGGAATGTTAAAACTTTTTAGTGGTTTAAATGTCCATCTTTCCCCCCCCCCCCCCCCCCCCCACCCCCCCCCCCCCCCCCCCCCCCCCCCCCCCCCCCCCCCCCCCCCCCCCCCCCCCCCCCCCCCCCCCCACCCCCCCCCCCCCCCCCCCCCCCCCCCCCCCCCCCCCCCCCCCCCCCCCCCCCCCCCCCCCCCCCCCCCCCCCCCCCCCCCCCCCCCCCCCCCCCCCCCCCCCCCCCCCCCCCCCCCCCCCCCCCCCCCCTTTCCCCCCCCCCCCCCCCCCCCCCCCCCCCCCCCCCCCCCCCCCCCCCCCCCCCCCCCCCCCCCCCCCCCCCCCCCCCCCCCCCCCCCCCCCCCCCCCCGTATCGTATTGAAAAAAAGTAGTTGGGAAGTAACTCTTTCAGTCTCTGCCTGCTACTACTTCCCTTGGCAGCACTCAAAAAAGACATCTGGTCCGTTCGATTTTAGCGGAGGTTTGCGTTCTCCCGAATGCCCTTCAAGATGTATTGTTGTTTACCATTTTAGGACAGGAGTGTCTGTCTGTGTGGTAAAAGCCCTAAAATGACCACTGGTCAGCTGGGCTACTTATTACAATACGTCCCCGATCTGACATCTACAGGTTCAATACATTCCCCCACCTAATTCTGACCCTACTTCTAAACCTACAATCACGTATAACCCATGCTTGAACCTTGGACGTATTGAACCTATGGCGCATTAAGCCTCCTACCTTAACGCTAACCCTGACCCTCCTTAGAAACCTACTTCTATTCATAAGTCGACTTGTACATTTATCGCGACTTCTAAACCTAATCCGAATTCAAACCTGCTTTTCAAACGTAACCCTACCTCTAACTGTAACCCTTAACTAGAACGTATTGAACCTGGGATTCGTCGACGCAACAACCCCATATAATACAACTAAACTTGAAATGTGACACATGGAATCTTGTTTTAGTGTTCGAGGAGTTAAGAATGCACAGCCCCACGCTGGTGATTCTGTGGCTGCTTTGGCGTGGATTCATATTGTTTCTGGCTTAGCCAGTCACGAAGGGCCATACCAGGACTGTCACCTCGTCAAGCTTCAGTCCTTAAAGTCTGGCTCTCACTCCGGGCAACGGAACGTTTGATGCTCTCGTTGAACAAAGGCACGTTGGCTGCGAGCGCTTAAAACGTTCTGCGGCCGCTCTGTTTGCAAAAAGGAAAGAAGATGGCGTCGGCAGTAGTCGAATCGAATTCCGTTTTTCCCTTTTATGTTGTGCTTGTATTTGGGATTTCATTTCTGTGGTATTTGTTCAGCTGCACTAAAACCGCCATCTAACTTGCTATTTTAAGATTTGTTTCGATCATATCATTGTCTTAGGTCGTTCAGTAAGGGGGGAAAAGTGTTGCTGATCGTAAGTACAAAAGTTAACTCTCTTTTGAAAGTGTTCTGCCATGAGAGACGTTGTTTTTTTAGACAAGGACAGCTTTCTTGTTGAACTTTAGCAAAGCATTTTTTCCAGGGTATCCTACGATTGGTACTTACAGCACCACGATTTGAAGTCTGGTGAAACGCAAAGCAAAACAAACAAACAAACAAACCAAAACAAACAACAAAAAAAAAAAAAAAAAAAAGAAAAAAAAAAAAAGAAAGGGGAAAAAAAATGGAAAAGAAACACAGAGCTGTGCCTCATGCAGGGTTCGAATCTAACTGTCCCCTTCGCAGACCTCTCATTTACTTCCATTCAGGTTTTAAAGGCGATATGGCAGACGGGGATAGTCATGGTGGTGCATATGTAGAACAGATGTCCTGTCTGACCTCTAACCCTTTCAGACAACATCGCTGTTGTTGTGTCGAAGATGAAACGTATTTCATTCAGAGAGAAGGTGAAAACCGTACTAGGTAACTTGCTCTTGTTTGTCATTCCCCATCTCCTGTTCAGAATGCTAATACATGTGTGAGGCTACACGATTCGCTGAATTCAGCAAAATTTCCCCTGGTACTGAGCAGGATCTTCGTTCGCAACAGCCGCTGTTGTGCAGTGGTCAATATCGCGAATGTGGGCTAGGAGGTCCGTAGGTTCGATTCCCAACAGTGGCTTTCATTTGTGGGATTGTTCTGCCCCTGGGAGCTGATATTCAGAGTTTAGTTGGCAACGGAATCTGCTGGCAAGACTGAGACAACACGCCCGATCTTTATCCACTTAATGAATGCGTCTTTGAAAGTATAGCTCCAGTTCCTGGCGAACTCTGCAGGTGTCGTCGTCATCGTCGTCGTCGTCGTTGTTGTTGATGTTGTTGTTGTCGTACCCTGGCTAAATTTTCCAGGGATCATCCAAACAGCCGAAGTACTTGAACACTGTGGTACAAATGCATCAGCTGGGGACGAGAACATTACGTGTGTGACCGTTTTTGACTACCCCGCCACGTGGGCGGCCACGCTCCAACTTCGGGTGTCTTTGGAGACTGATAATGTTATGGTGTCTTATGTTAACCTGGTGAACCCAGGCCTAGTTAACGCCGGGGTTTGTTATAAAGTAACGTTTATTGACCTCAGTAGGGGGCTCAGTTGACGGTGTCTTGCGTATGCTGGATCGGAGCAGCCACCACTACACACCACCAAAGTGAGTCGGTGGCAGTGAAGGGTCTTCTCGGGAGGTTGCCTCGTAATACTGACGGCTCCCTGTGGCTTGCTGGTGCCCAGGCCACGGCGGGGAGCAGCCACCTGCTCGTTGGCAAGACCGCTGAACTCGATCCTGTGCTGTGGTCATGCCATTTGTTCCTTACCTGCTTATCTGTTTATAGCTCCTGTTTCAAAATGTTTCAAACATTAGTTTGTTTTTGTTGTTTGTTTGTTTAGAGTTTGTTCACTCGTGTTGTTTATTCCTCTGAGACCCTCTCTCTTTCAACCCCGACCCCTTTACGTGTGTAAGCAGGAAAAGGGAGAGGGGGGTAGGACCTCCTTGTTTGTGATGCGGTCAGGAGAGGCCCAGAACGTTACCACTATGAATTGAAAGCATAAGAGTTATGTCTGCCTGTTTCACCAGATTCTTCATAAGCAGCGGACTTGATTTTTTTTTTTTTTTTTGCTTACCACAGAGGGAATCGTTCATCTATTCTTCTTTTACATTCAAGTGTGAGTGATTCATGATCATTGAATTACATCCGTAGAGCGCAGAGCAGCGCACCTGTCTCACACAAGACTGATGCCAGCAGAACCACAGCGCGTGAAGATGAGCGCCGAGCATGGCATTTTTGTACTTGGCGTCGGCGGGACTGGAACCTGCAACATCTGACCGCGAAGTCAGTGCTGCACCAGTGAGCTGACGGACCACGCAGACCCACAACTGACCAGCTCGCTCACTGCCCCTTTTGATCTGGCTTGTCCGGTGGTTTGGGTCTTTTTTTTTCATTTCGCCATGTTTAAAGGGAGTGATCAGAATTTGCAAGTGCCAGAAAAGAGGACGGCGCGCCGATTTCAACCCAACAGTGGCATAGTTGTCCGTCGTACACATAATCGTACACACAGTATACACTGTTAAGCGGCAAAAAGAAAGAAGAAAAAAAAAATCAATAGTAATGTAATGGTGATAATAGCAACGACAACAACAACCGTTATAACAACAACAACATCATCAAGGACAACAATAATAATAATGATAATAATAATAATTATAACAACAACACAATAATAATAATGAGAAGAAGAAGAGAAGACGAAAAAGAACAATGATGATGTTGATTGTGATGATAATAATCATAATGATGATGATAATAATAATAATAATAATGATAATAATAATAATAATGATAACAAAAAATCGCACATGTCAAAGAACCATGGTGCCTATGTTGTCGGTATTCTAACACATCATGCCACAATGTAGACTTGTCCGACGTTTGTCAGTATAGTACCGAGAAACAGATCGACAGAAGGTCGCAGCTTTATTCCAACGTTCAAACAATCCTACAGTCTGTCCAAACACAGGTGTACAACTGTCCAGAGGCAGAAGTACTGTTGTTGGGAGGTATAAGCTCTCACTTCACCGCCAGTTTACGTCACCAATAATAACTCCTGGACGTTGGTGACGACTGTACATAATGACCGAGCGTTGCTGCTGTTGAGGAGATTTCGAGTGGCAGCCCTAAGTATGGTGTGTATGGTGTGTACATTTTCTTTGGTGTGGATTTAGGTCAGTGTTCAAGTCGTTTTTTTGGGGCCTCACGAGGACATACTTGACCGAAACAGAGAGTGAGGGGGGGGGGGGGGGGGGGGGGGGGGGGGGGGGGGGGAGGGGGGGGGGGGGGGGCAGGCACGCATACTGGGGGGGGAGATGTGTGTGTGGGTATGTGTGTGTGGGTGTGTGTGTGGGTGTGAAAATCTGCTCATGAATGGAAATCTCAGACTTCTGAAAGCAAATTGAGAAAACAGAAATGTGTGTGTTTTGAGTTGAGCTTTTTTTTTTTTTTTTCATTTAAAGTCTGCTCATACTTGGTGATATTAGACTGTTGGAAAAAAACAAACAAACAAACAAACAAACAAAAAAGACACGAGAACACAGAAAGGATCAAAAGGAATGGGAAGAGGACACATGACAAAAATGGAATGTCATCGTGGCCGGAGCTGGTAGTTTTCTTTTTGAACCATAAACAAAACTGCTCGACTGAAATTCACATAAAACATGTCAATATTTTCACATTTGATAGTGTTATGATCAATAGACGATCGAAGTTGATTGATCCAGATTCCAGTTGACCTATTTATTTAGAATTTTTTTTTTTTGTTTTTAATCTGAAATTTCCATTTCATCATTAATAGTGTTTTCATTCAGTCGCACAGTAATAGAGAACTGATCACTCCCGGTTTTTCTTCTGCCTAGATCAACACGCATTCATCTCAAAAACAGGAGATACTTGAATTTAATCAGCAGAGGCTGGTCTACGGATAGAAACAGTTTGGTATTCAAATAATACTGCTATAACATAAAGTAATATGGAATCAACAGTATTTTCAACTGAACGATTGCATGTTTTGACAGAACAATCCGATTCCCAACTTGGAGCAGGCGCATTGAGATCGCCTAACACTATCAACTTTCTGTTTGACATAGAAATGCGCATTGAGATCCCCTAACACTATCAACTTTCTGTTTGACATGGAAATGCGCATTGAGATCGCCTAACACTATCAACTTTCTGTTTGACATGGAAATGCGCATTGAGATCGCCTAACACTATCAACTTTCTGTTTGACATAGAAATGCGCATTGAGATCGCCTAACACTATCAACTTTCTGTTTGACATAGAAAGTGTTTGATCCAGTCTGAATTTTTGTTTCCAGTTTGGGACCGTGTTGGTAACAGACAGAACAATATATTCAAATTGATTTCCCTGTTTAAATTGATGCATGCTGGTATATCAAAACCAATGGTATCACAGGAAATAGCACAGGGATTGAAGGACGAGTAATTCCTGTCTGCACCGGTGTGTGTGTGGTGTGTGTGTGTGTGTGTGTGTGTGTGTGTGTGTGTGTGTGGTGTGTGTCTTTCTTTCTCTCTGTCTGTCTGTCTGTCTGTCTCTCTCTCTCTGTCTCTCTCTCTATCTCTGTGTGTGTGTGTCTCTCTCCCTCTATCTGTATATATATATATATATATATATATATATATATATATATATATATATATATATATATATATATATATATATATATATGTGTGTGTGTGTGAGTGTGAGTGTGAGTGTGTGTGTGAGTGTGTGTGTGCGTGCGTGTGTGTGTGTGTGCGTGTGCGTGTGTGTGTGTGTGTGTGTGAACCGTCACAGCACAATTCTCACAAGTGTATGGAGGTGAATTATTTTTTCTTTTTCTTTCTGTAAATGTGGCTTTGGATGCTTGTATGCCTCAACGTTGGAACTGTAAAGCAAGAATGCTGTAAATCATAAAATATATGTGATTCTCAAGATCTTAATCATTTTTTTTTCAAAACTATAGTTTGACTGGAAAATTAAAAAAATGAAGTCTTGAAACGGATTTACATCAAATGGTCTCAAGTTTGTGTTTAACGTGCGAAACGTCACCAGACCACATTTGATGTGCATAGGCATGCCACTGGTCTTAATAGCACAGCCAGGAAACAACGGCTTGTGAATGTCTGTACCGCTTGTCAGGGTCTCAGGGTGTCTGTCCGCTTGTCAGGGGCTCTATAGTGTCTGTACCGCTTGTCAGGTCTCTCTATAGTGTCTGTCTGCTTGTCCGCTTGTCAGGGACTCTATAGTGTCTGTACCGCTTGTCAGGGGCTCTATAGTGTCTATACCGCTTGTCAGGGGCTCTATAGTGTCTATCTACTTGTCAGGGACTCTATAGTGTCTGTACCGCTTGTCAGGGGCTCTATAGTGTCTATACTACTTGTCAGGGACTCTATAGTGTCTGTACCGCTTGTCAGGGGCTCTATAGTGTCTGTACCGCTTGTCAGGAGCTCTATAGTGTCTGTACCGCTTGTCAGGGGCTCTTTAGTGTCTGTACCGCTTGTCAGGGGCTCTATAGTGTCTATACCGCTTGTCAGGGGCTCTATAGTGTCTATACTACTTGTCAGGGACTCTATAGTGTCTGTACCGCTTGTCAGGGGCTCTTTAGTGTCTGTACGCTTGTCAGGGGCTCTTTAGTGTCTGTACCGCTTGTCAGGGGCTCTATAGTGTCTATACCGCTTGTCAGGGGCTCTATAGTGTCTACTTGTCAGGGACTCTATAGTGTCTGTACCGCTTGTCAGGGGCTCTATAGTGTCTGTACCTACTTGTCAGGGGCTCTATAGTGTCTGTACCGCTTGTCAGGGGCTCTATAGTGTCTGTACTGCTTGTCAGGGACTCTTTAGTGTCTGCGCCGCTTGTCAGGGGCTCTTTAGTGTCTGTACGCTTGTCAGGGGCTCTATAGTGTCTGTACCGCTTGTCAGGGACTCTATAGTGTCTGTACTGCTTGTCAGGGGCTCTATAGTGTCTGTAACGCTTGTCAGGGGCTCTTTAGTGTCTGTTCTGCTTGTCAGGGGCTCTGTAGTGTCTGTATTACTTGTCAGGGGCTCTATAGTGTGTCGCTTGTCGGTCAGGGGCTCTATAGTGTCTGTACTGCTTGTCAGGGACTCTTTAGTGGTCTGCGCTGCTTGTCAGGGGCTCTTTATTGTCTGCTTGTACTGCTTGTCAGGGGCTCTATAGTG
>JADBJO010007792.1:42500-45000 GCA_016801955.1 Conus betulinus
ACCAGACCTTGTATTTGCCAGGGAGCCCACACTGGTCAATGGTCTCCAAGCCTTCTTCCGACATCTGTTTTGTTTCTTTTGCTCTTCGTGTGTCTTTCAGCGTATCATCATACCATCTTCCAAGGCTCTTGACTGGCTCTTCTGTTACTGTTGGAATGGTCTGGTTGGCAACACTGAAGACCACAGATTCGGCCACTTTTCCTTTCCTCAGTGAGAGACTCCGTGATTTCTTTGGCTTGAACTTCATTCTGGATGAGGCAACTATCTCGTCCAGCCTCTCCAGCACGTGACGTGTCTCGTCTTCTCTGGATGAAATCACTGTAGTGTCATCCATGAAGGCCTTGAGAGGGGGCATCTTGTATCCATCGCCAAGGTCTGTTTGTCTTGCGTTGCTTGTTGCTGCTTTCAAGATGACTTCCATTGCCAACACGAACAGTATTGGGGAAATGGCACAGCCCATTGCAATGCCCACTTCCAAGTTGATCCAATCTGTTGTGTACTCTTTGGTAGAGAAGCGCATTGAGAAGCCATTGAAGTACTTCTTGAGCATGTCGCGGATGTTCTTTGGCACATGGTACATCTCAAGAGCCAACTGTATCATCTCATGGGGTACAGTTCCATATGCGTTTGCCAGGTCGAGCCACACTACGTCCAGGTCTCTCTTTTCTGTTTTTGCTCTTTGGATTGCGTCCCAGATCATTGTAGCGCGTGTTCTACACAGCCCAGCCACGCCTGGAATGCCACCTTTCTGGACTGACACATCCAAGTACTTGTTTCCATGAGGTACTTGGTCAGCCTTGCTGCCATGACAGAGAAGAAGATTTTCCCTTCGACGTTCAGTAGTGATATTGGCCTGAACTGGCTGATGTCACTTGAGTTTTGCTCTTTGGGGATGTACACACCATCTGCCGTCATCCACTGGCCGCTGATCTTCTGATTTCTCCAAGCTGATCGCAGCAGCCTGTGGAGCCACTCCAGCACCTTGGGACATTTCTTGTACAGCTGGTAAGGTATTCCGTTTGGCCCTGGTGATGATTTGGCTCTGCTTTGTCGACCACCTTCTTGATTTCCGCTAACGTTGGAGGCTTGTCATTGAACTGTTCCTCAGGGTTGGTTGGCCACACCAGACCTTGAATGTCGAGTGGTGCTTTGCTCTGTGAGTCAGAGTATGTTTTTCTCAGATGCTGCTCAAGAACTCCTTTGTCCACACTTAGGGTCCCAGATTTTGGCTGCTCGAACAGAGTTCTGGCAAACTGGAAGGGGTCTCTGAAGAAACGCTCTTGTGTCTTCTCTTTTTGCTTTTCCTCTTCCTCGCAGATTCCGCTTTGCTGAGGGCGCTGTGTTTTGCTTTCAGGTCTTCCCAGAGTATTTCCAAGCCTTGTTTTTCAGCTGGCAGAGCAGTCTTCATTTGCTTCTTGAGGTTTTTCTTTTGGACCCTGATCTTGTCCATCTCTTCTTGGCGTCTGGATTTCTTTGGAGGTGTGTTTTCTCTTTGGGTAGTTTTGCTCCATAGGCGTCTCTACATGTGGCATACACAATGTCCCCGTATGTGGCTAGTTTGTGTTCCAGGGTGCTTTTCCCTATCAGTGCATCGAGTCTTTGGACGATTTTTGCATCCAGTTTCTCCCAATCTTCAGTCTCGTTTGCTCGTGGCAGGTTGAGTTTCAGGCGCCTGGCATCGAGGGCCTGTGCAAATTCCTCATCCGAACCAACAGCGTGGATGTCCTTGGCACTGTTGTTGCCTTTTAATATCGTCTGATATCATCGATGATGAACAGACGTTAAAATAGCCAACAAACTGATCGCTCTTCGTTGAGCCAGTTTGTCTCGTCACGGCGTACACCGTTCCCGTGAGAAGAGAAAGACAGTTTGGAAATACACCAACTATAAACCACTCAGCGAAGACAACGAAACAAAGAAAGTTCGTTGATTGGTCAGGTCTGAAGTTGTGGCCAGTTTTACTGGCAAGTGCTATCGATCGAGTGGTGGGGGTGGAAGCGCTTGTGTCACGGTACCCCGGGTACACAGTAGCGAGTTAATCTATGGCATACCATTCGCGTCGAAAAGGCGGAAGGTGCGTCGTACAGTCACACCAGTGTGGAGGTTCATCCACTCCCATTAATTAAACCATAAGTTTTCCAATACAGGCAGAAAAAAAACAGCAAATATAGCACACAATGATGAAAAACAAATTGCACAAAATGTTGAAGTAGGCGGACGAAATCTAGTACGTATAACAATGCTCATTTTTCTGTATGAAATGAGTGGAAAACTTTTTCCCAAAATAATCCTGAAAAGAAAAATGTAAACACACTGAAATTTCACACTTTATTCAATATTAAAATTACGCGAATATTTGCGAAACTTCTCCGCTGTTTTGAAAAAAAAAAAAAAAAAAGAAAAGAAAAACAGTTAAAAAAAAGTAGGTATGCTCTGCTAGTGAGTGTTAATGAAGTTAACACATATTTTCTTGTCTTTCTATTAAGAATTCCCGTCACTC
>JADBJO010007792.1:52500-55000 GCA_016801955.1 Conus betulinus
CCAGTCAACAGATTACTACCTTTCCCACTCATTCACACACACACACACACACCCACACACACCACACACACACCACACACACACACAACACACACACACACACACACTCACAGAGAGAGAGAGAGAGAGAAGGAGAGAGAGAGAGAGAGATTTCGGAAACCTAACCGCTGTAATGGTGGCGTGGCCTCTGCTCATGATGCTTAATTCGTTTGTTCCGCCATTCGTTCCTTTTTACGAGATTTCCCTTCACTTATTGTTTCTGTCCCGCTTTCCGCACCCTGTCACTCTCGCTGCCACGCCGCCCTTCCCCTTTCCACTGGTCCGCACAGCCACACCCATTTTGGCTGTGACTCGCTCCCACAGCCAGCAGTCCGTGAGGAGATCGGCCCTACTTACCGAACACGTAGGCGTGCAGGTCTTGGACACCGGCCTACGGAAAGGACGCGTGACTGGCAAAGATACAGTTTTTTTTTTCTCTCCCTGTTTGTCTGTCTGTCTGTCCGTCTATCTGCCTGCCTGCCTGCCTGCCCTGTCTGTCTGTCTGTCTGTCTGTCTCTCTCTCTCTCTCCCCCCCCCCCCCCCTCCTCTCCCCCGGTGTTGGTCTGTCTCTCTCTCTTTGTCCGCGTCTATGGTTTCTGTGGTCACTTCTCTCTCTCTGTCTGGTCTGTCTCTCTCTCTCCGCGTCTCTCTCACTCTCTCTCTCTCTCTCTCTCTCTCTCTCTGTCTCTCTCTCTCTCCCCCCTCCCTCCCTCCCTCCCTCTCTCTCTCTCCCCCTCTCTCCCCCTCTGTTACTGTTTTCTGACTCTGACGTTCGCGCTTGTGTGTGTTTATGCGTCTGAGCGCGGTCGCGTGAAACGTGAGCCCGTGCATCTGGTATGTGCACACGTATGTGATCTTTAAGCATACTTGTGTGTGAATGGCATTTTTCAGTTTGTGGGCACATTCGAGTGTTCTTTGTGAATCGTTACGCCTTACACCAATATTCATCGTCCTCAACCACCCTTTTATACGTCGGACCCACATACGATAGGCATGATCATATTACAGTCCATAACGCGGACATCGGGGAAACACCCTGAATGGCTAGACCATAAATTCTGCCACCCGTTTTGAACATTTCGACGACGCGGAACATTCTTCTGATCTTTATCAACAGGCACAAGTGCTGTAACAGAACCGGCCAAGATTCTTACGCTGGGAACAGAAAGAGAGCTGAAAGACTGACGATGGACAAAGCACCTTTCAAAAACAGCCCATCAATCACGAAAACTGGACAGGCACTCGGACGAGCGGCAGTTTGTACCCCTCGCCAAGACCAAACGGATGCTGCAGTCGCCCTTTGGTCCGGATATTTACCTCGGATATACAGCAACATGAAACGAGTTCATGCTCACGGTCAAGTTCCGTGACGATCGGTGTGGTAGTTCTAACGTGATCTCGATGAACGCCGTCTGGGGTGAATGGTGTCTTTTCGGATCAGCCCCACGTGCGGATACGTAACAACGTTGAGCGGTTCGTCCTGACGCTAGATTCCATCTTCGCTTCGTTAGAATAGATATTGTACTTTTTGTCTAATTTTGCTGATATTCAGACAACAATACAACAACAACAACAAAATAGCAGCAGCAGCAGCAGCAGCAGCAACAACAACCACAAGAAAAAGAAGTAAACAGCTGCAGGTGAAGGAATATACGTGGCCGAGTAGAACTACCTGTAGATGATTAAAGCAAGCCAAAAGAAAACAGCCTGCTTGCAATCTTTCAGCATCAATCTCCTTTAAAGAATTCAACAGAGATCTCTAAACAGTGGCGTCGGAACAGTGCGGATGGTGGAATAGGGACAAGAGGTGGGGGGGTGGGCGTACGGAACGTCCCCCGTCCCTCCTGAAAATATTAGGGGTGCGGGGGTGGGGGTGGGGGTGGGGGGCTATCCTCTGATCACCCCCCGATATTTGAAGCTCACAAATATGGACATGTTAAGGTGCATGCACTCCTAAGGTAGTGAATACTCTGTGGGAAAAAAAAGTGAGTTTCTCCCCGTCCCCGTTTTTGACATGAATTTTGACACACAGAGACAAGAAACATACACACACACACACCACACACACACACACACACACACCACACACACCACACACACACTTGCTTTTATGAAAATTTGGAAATGTGTCCTCACCCTCCTCCCCTTACCCCGCTCCCTACCCCGCTTCTGAGAGAATTTGGAGACACATCCACCCGCACCCCAGGTAGACTTTTGTGAAGAACTGGATATGAGTTTTCCCTCCATCGGTGCCTTGCCCGCTTCATGAAAACCTAGTAAACTCTAGTGGTGAATATGTCTCTTTCAGGTCGCCCGCCTACCCCCCCCCCCCCCCCCCCCCCCCCCCCCCCCCCCCCCCCCCCTGTGTGAAAATATTTTCCGACGCCACTTCTGAAAGGTACGAACCATAAATGTTGGAGAGGGTAAACATGTTTTGTTCACCTGCTTATTTTGAATTTAA
>JADBJO010007792.1:60000-67500 GCA_016801955.1 Conus betulinus
CCTTACCACACCACACTACACCACATCGCAGTATGATGCACCACACCCGCAACACCATACCATAGCACTTCTCACGATACTATGACACACTAAACCACACCACACACCATAGTACACCACACCACACCACGCCGCACGAGACTGCACCATACCACACTATACCACACCACATTACACCACACCACGTCACACGAGACTGCACCATACCACACTACCACACCACATTACACCACACCACAACCACGACACACGAGACTGCACCATACCACACTATACCACACCACATTACACTACACCACACCACGCCACATGAGACTGCACCATACCACACTTCACCGCACCATGTTACATTACACCATATCACACGACACTACACACCACATTACACCACACCACACTACAACATTTCACGCCGTATCACACCACATCACACGAGACTGCACCATTCCACACTAAGCCACACCACATTACGCCACATCACACCATGTCACAACACATTACGCCACACCACTCTACGCCACACGAGACAACTCCATACCACAGTACACTACACCGTATTACAGTACACCATATACATCACAGTACACCACACCATATTACATCACACCATATACATCACAGCACACTACACCACACGGGACTGCACCATACCACGCTACACCACACCACAACATATACGACACACCACACAACACCCACACGAGACTGCACCATACCACAAAATGCCACACCATATGACACCACATCACACCGTATTATAGTACACCACACCACACACTACACAAGACTACACCAGACCACATTTCACAACACCCGTATTACATCACACCACACAACATTACACCACACAACATTACACCACACCACAGAACACCCAACCCACAGCCTACCACTCCTCATGCCAGTACACCACACGACACCACACCACTCCACATTTCTCCATACCAAACCTCACCCCCACCCACCCACACACACACCACCACCACCACCACCACCACCACACCAAACCAAACCACACTACGCTACGTCAAACATGGTAACCCTGCCAACCCATCACAACACACAACAAGTCAAACGTCGCTGGGCCCACAATGAATACAATACAAGCATGCTCTCTTTTCCTGCGCATACATAATTCACACCCGCTGCGCTGCCCCCGCCCATGTTTCGGAGGTGCTAACGTTTTGGACCCGCGCGAAAGAGAGTGCTCGAGGAAATTAGGTATCGATTTTAGAGGCTGCGTGATGTGTGCGACTTTCACTTGATCGATATCTCGCAATCAAAGCGAAACTGTGGTGATGTCACGTCCGTCAGTTAAGTGGTGTGTGTGTGTGTGTGTGTGTGTGTGTGTGTGTGTGTGTGTGTGTGTGTGTGTGTGTGTGTGTGTGTGTGTGTGCGTGCGTGCGTGCGTGCGTGCGTGCGTGCGTGTGTGTGTTAAATGATGGTAAGTGTGTCTCTGTGTGTTGCGCAGTCACCCCCCCCCCCCCCCCCCCCCCACACACACACACACACACATATATACGAGAGAGAGAGAGAGAGGGATGGAGAGAGAGAGGTGTCAATTTTAAACAAATTTTAAATGTAATTAATAGCGAAACCGCCAAGAAAACGTAAACAAACGAATCACAAGACAAAACACGACGCGTTTCGACCTCTTATTAGGTCTTCTTCAGGCAAGATACAAAACACTCAGGTCAACGAAAATGAACGAGCAATCACTTATCTTCATTCACTTCAGAGCAAGATGGGCGTTGACTAGATCTAATTACGTCAGTTTAAGTTTTCTAACACATCAGACGAGGGAATCTGAATAGGTAACCCGTTTCTTATCCTGTAACATAACCTGTCCCATCGCCACTCCCCTCCCCCCCGCCCCCCCCCCCCCCCCCCCCCCCCCCACACACACACATACACTGTTCTCCCTCTGCTCACCCCTTCATAAGAAACACGTGACAGTGTTGTATTCGTTTGTTTTTTTGCACCCATTTTCCACAACCTTTGAGCGAGTTTTACGCAAGTGTGTGTTTGTTGTCGTTGTCGTGTTCATGTTCACCGAAATATTACAACCGCTCCGCTTTTATAAACAGGTCAAAATAAACCTGACAAGAAACACCCGCACAAAAAAACTATGTCAATAAATGAATGGAAAAAAAAACAACAAAGAATAAACACAATCAGATAAATCAAGTCAAACGTCCAAAACTTATTTCGATAAGGTTATTGCGTACAATTTAACAACTTGGAAAACAAAACAAACAGGAATAAACGCTTCAGGTAAGCATCTTTCTAGAATTCTCCGGTGTCAGAGTGGGCGTAGAAGGTATGTAAATCCGAAGAATGACACTTTAATTTAAAGAAACATGTGAATTGAGAGCCAAGCGATGGGAATCCGTTTTCGCCCAAACAATCGAGATTCAATCCTTGCAAAACCTGGTGGATAAGAGAGGAGAGATTTCCCACTCTTTCATGTCAGCAGAATTATGTATAGACCTACGAAAGACCTACGCATGTGTGTATATAGTACAGAAGAGAGCAGTCACCGACCTTCAGGCTTATACAACCCACGCCTGTTGTTGTTTGGTACCGGTAGCATCGAAATTCCCCGGGAAACAAGCCTGTTGAAAATTGTGTTTGACTGGCGAAGCATGTGTTGTTAAGAAAAAAAATGTTTACACCTCGTAAAATCCCTTTTTTGTGAATTTGTGCACAAGTAAAGTCCTTATAATTAATAATTTAAAAAAGGCACTTATAATCAACAAACACGACCCCTTCTTTGAGAGAGAACGCATGTTTACAACGCAACAAAATATATAAATTACAATGTAACGGCAGAAAGTACACATGAAAGGTACCTATGTTCAGCAAAATGTTTAAGAGAAGACAGCTACAGCAGTAAATAGAAAAGTGGTTGCACACACACACACACACACACACACACACACACACACACAAACATGCGCGCGCGCACGTACGAACGCACGCACGCACGCTCGCGCGCGCACACTCACGCGCACGCACACACACACACACACACACACACACACACACACACACACACACACACACACACACACACACACACACACACAGAGGCGCTTGTTCTGTCTTGCGGTAGTGTACATGGGAAAGCGCTCGGGTCATGAATATACTCGTGTTTTATTTGCAAGGAATCATGATCGAAGTTTATTTGTTAATGCTCCTGGTTCGGATGGCGTCGCTTGTACGCTTTGTATGTGCGTTTTCTTTCTAGAGAAAGTTAATAAATATGCAGATTTTCACAGACACAAGTTAGCACACTGTGTGTCTGAACACACACGTTATTCATTCAGCTTGAAAAAGCGCTTCGTGAATGATTCTTCCTATTCCAGTGACAGACGCAATACGAGCGATCAAAACGATGTTATCTCTGATCCCGTTTCCCAGCAATTGTAGCGTTTATTGCGGACCTGTTGGCAAAACCCAAAGGTCGGTCAGTCCGGCGTTTAAACCCTGCCCGAACCTGTGGTGAAAGGGAGGGATTATATTCTCCCCCTCTGCGCAGGGAGTCGTAATCCTGCAGGAGTCCTCAGGGGGGCTAACCCAGCATAGTGTTCCTCCTGAACGCTTTTTGTGATGTCGCCTGTTGGCTGATAATTGCTCGGTTACGTGCTGGGGGTGCAAGGGTGGATCACAGAACCAACAGGGAGTGGGGAGGGTTTCAAGATTGAGCCGGGGACGGAGTGGGGGGAGGGGGGGGGGGGAGGTGAACTAGGACAGAAGGTCAGAAGCATCGGAGAGGAGTTAAGGGATGGAAAAAAGGGTGAAGGAAAAGAGAGAGAGAGAGAGAGAGAGAGAGAGTGTGTGTGTGTGTGTGTGTAGGGGTGGTGGTTACGGTGTTGGTAGGAGAAGGAGAGGATTTCAGGTAGGGGAAAGGGATGGAGGGAAAACTTTTCTACGGTCGCCCGAGTGGGGAAAAAAAAGTGAGACACTGACCGCACACACTCGGCAGCAACAGCAGCAAAAACAAGCCCAAATCGGTATACCCATGACAAAACAACAACTTGTCAACCAGGTAGCGAAGGAAAAAAGGAGGAGGCTCAGCTGAATTAGCTTTTTAAACAATCTCTTTTTTTTCCTGCCTTGTCTTCAGTTAATTTTTACCCCCCCCCCCCCCCCCTTCCCCACACACACACACACACACACACACCAATTTTCTTGGAAAGAGGAGGAAGGGTAGGTGAAGTGTGGGGAAGTGGGAATTCCCCTCCCCCCCTCTGTGTGTGTGTGCGTGTGTGTGTGTGTGTGTGTGTGTGTTTGTGAGTGTGAGTGTGTGTGTATGTGTAAGTAAGTAAGTAAGTAAGCGTGTAGGATTGGGGTGGGGGTAGGGAGCAGAGTCCAGACGCCCTTAATCGTGTCTTCCTCTTGCCCTGACCCCCTGATGAAACGAGTCGGATATTGAAAGAAAGGCGTGATCAGCTGTGTCACTGCCCACTGATTCCGAACTTTTTCTGTGGAAAATAAAAGTGACAGTACTAGATGACCAAACGAATAGAACGACACAACACACACACACACACACACACACACACACACACACACACACACACACACACACACACACACACACACACTCACTCACTCACTCACACTCTAAAGCAACCCATTTGAACCCGTGAGACTTCCAGAGGGAATGCTCGCGGACGACAGAAAGTCGAGAATAGACAGGCCAAACTAAACTCCTTCGAAGAAATTTATAGCCTCCGTTGCTCTCGTTTCGAAATTTATTGACTGTAAAAAATGCAAACAAAATGCGCACAAATACACTGTGTGGTTTGGGTTATGAGGTTTGGGTATGCGTCAATAGAATTGGTTGGGACCCGCGTTTTGTGTCTTTATTGGGTGTGTTCGCGGTATTAAAGAATTGTATTCTAATTTTGCTCACACCTTTCCTTATACTCAAGAGAGAGAGAGAGAGAGGGGGGGGGGGGGGGGGGGGGGGGGGGGGGGGGGGGGGGGGGGGGAGCGAGAGAGAGAGAGAGAGAGAGAGAGAGGGGAGAATTTGTTCACAATGGTGTACAATGATGTAAATAAGCTGTGGGAGATATACTAGTGAAGAGATACATACCATTTCTCACATTCAGACACACACACACACACACACACACACACACACACCACACACACACACGTATATATATATATATTATATGACCTAAGAATTGTTAGCCTGCACTTGTTTTCACCCACTTCTTAATTGTTCAGCATTATATATATATATATATATATATGTATGTATATATATATATATATATATATATATATATATATATAAAAGAGAGAGAGAGAGTATTATGAGGAAGAGTTAGAAACGAGAGAGAAAGGGAGACGGGGAAGGAGAGGGGGGGGGGGGGGGTTATTATATACTCGCAAAGATCGAGACAGAGACGGACAGAGAGAGAGAGAGAGAGAGAACGAGAGAGAGAGAGAGAGAGAGAGGAGGTCGGATTCCTTCAGACAATCCAGCAAACCTGTCACCAGCCTTCAGTCCTAAGTTCTTGCTCAAAAAAGCCACGATCAGTTCATGAGCCTACCGCTGTTGTGGGGTCACGGAAAGAGGATCCGTTTCATGTAATGCCGATTCCCGGATTCCCTCTGATCTGGTCGGCGGGGGAGGAGAAATAGCCAGTCACACGCGTGTTGTTTTAAGTCCAGTAGATCTCGCGGAAATAGACTGGATGACAGACGTCTATCTGACCCACGGCCCAGGAAGAGTGCCCCGTGTGGAAGTGGAGTTTGGCCCATAGCTAGTCAGTCGATGTCTTCAAAACGATCGTCGTTTTCTGTGTTACCGATTCTCATTATAATCATACTGATATAAACATTAAACTGCGTGGCATCCTCAGATATACTAAGTGAGTTTTGTAGCAAGACCCGCAATAACGAGAGAGAGAGAGGAGAGAGAGAGAGAGAGATGGAGAGAGGAGAGAGAGAGAGAGAGAACGATGGACGGTGTGTTTGGAAAGGTGCACACAATCTTGCAGCATTAAGATCATTGAGAGTCTGATCAGTTATGTTACGAAGCTTGGGGAAGTCTCTTACATTCTGTTCTCTGCCTCACGGCTGGGGTCAACCTTCTAACAGGAGTGCTGCGTTCATTCTGACAAAACGTGTATTTTGTTATTGTTCATTTTACCACGGAAAGTAAGCATGGCATGCGTAGAGAACTGAGCGTAATTGATGTGGAAAAATAGCAATTAAAGCTCGTAGTGATCGCACAGCCTTTCTTTTGTTTTTCAAAGAGAAGACCCGGTCGTTCAGATGGAAACCCACCCAGCCACCCAGCCACGCACACACGCACACGCAACACACACACACACACACACACACACACACACACACCACACACACACACACACACACACACACACACGCACGCACACGCACACGCGCACATACACACAGCTTGGGTTTGAAGTCTCACCCGAAAGACTGTATAGGGATTAGCGTCTGCTCAGACTGTTCACCTCGAAGAGAACGTGTCCCCCCAAACCAGGCTGTTTCAAGCAGGAATTGACCCTAGGATTCTCGGATCAACAGAGCGGAGATATAACCCACTCGGCCCCTGTATAAGCGCATTGAAAATATCGACCAGGGCGAAACAGCCCCGCGCAATTTGGAACTTGGCAGGGAATCGTCAGTAGGTGGGGCTGCTGGACCGGAACCGTGTCTGCTCGGTCACGCAGACTTGTCGCCGGCGCAAGAGGGGTCACGCGCTATTCCGCGATGTCACGTCCAGTCGTCAATGACAGAAGTCATGCGTGAAATTAGCGGTTTTGATTCCGACTTGATGGCTGCTAAAACATCTCGTGTCTTACACATGGCTGTTGGACTTGTTAGTTGAGCATAGTGTTGCATTGTCGGGTTTACAAAACGTCATAATTAGGTTTTATTCCATTGTTATGTTGCCGTAGTAGAATGCTAACGTTCGTGTGGTGACATTTCTCTCGCTGCTGCGCGCGCGCGAGCGAGCGCGAGAGAGAGAGAGAGAGAGAGAGAGAGAGAGAGAGAGAGAGAGATGGCGAGAGTGCTGTTGCCGGTCCGTTTGTAGGTCAGTCGACAGCGAAGCCCGTAGTGTGTGCCTTTCAAGAGTAGAGGGTTCATGGTTTGGTTATATTAGTGAGTGCAGTAGTTCAGTACCTTCTGAAATGCTATCGTTAGTGAGTCAGTTGGTTCAGTGCAAGGTACTTATTGCAATATTCATCTTATTGGTTTCATTTATGTTTTATTTAACCTTGTGTATTGTAAGCGCTTAGTGCTTATGATGTAAGATTAAACGCCATAAATAATGATAATGATTATTATTATTATCATTATTATTAATGCTCTCAGAAATGCTAACTCGACGGACGTGGTCTGTTTGTTTTAATCTGATAGTAATTTATTTGTTGAGCTGCCTGCCTGTCTGTCAGCATAATGGTCTGTCTTCTTTGCCTCCTCTTTGCGTGTGTTTTGTCTGTGCTT
>JADBJO010007792.1:72500-82500 GCA_016801955.1 Conus betulinus
CAATACGTTTTTACTCCCGTGCTTGTTTTTTCCCCCCTGAAGACTGAAAGTTCGAGATTTACACTAGAACTGTATTAACTGTGTCGCAGAATCCAACAGAAATCTGATTTGTTCCCCCTCAAGACCGGCAGTTTTAGCTTTACATTTAATTGTATTTACTATGTCGTAGAATCCGACAGAAATCGGATTTTTTTTCTCCTGAGGACTGAAAGTTTTAGCTTTATAGTTAAATTGTATTTACTGTAGTAGAATCCGACAGCAATCTGAGCCTTTCATGCCACTTCAGACTACAATGTCATGGAAACCAACAAAACTCAAGGCCTTTAATTCCAGTGTTAAACCTGAAGGTGATGGAGCCCGACAGAAATGTAAGTTTTCCACTCATCATATATTTTAGGCCACAGATCATATATCCCAACAGAAAATCCAAGCCATTTATTCCACTTCATAGCACAGTACCACAGAACAAATACATCGAAGCTTTTCAGTCCTCTCTAACCCACAGTGTCGTGGAACTCAACACAATTCTCAGCCTTTCATTCTACTATCCCAGGCTACAATAAGTCTATGCCTTAATATATGATACAATGTATAAGATATATTTCAACTCAACGAATCAACTTTGGGGGTGGGGTGGGGGGGGGGGGGGTGGGGGGGGGGGGGTGGGGGGCTTTGTTTTGTTGTTGAAATCGCTCCAAAATAGAAGCAACAGGAAATGGATCATTACCAGAGTTTGATATGTGAGGTATGGAAGTCCAAGCCAACAGTATTGGATAAAGTTCTGCTACTCATTTTGGAAACCTGTGTCTTTTTGTTTTAGATGGTATGATTCTGTTTTACATACATCCTGGGTATAACGAATCCCAGAGCCACTATCAGTTGTACCTATCGACATTCGCCTGTGTAGATTTTCGGATGGTTGTTGGCAGTCTTCCGCGGGTATTCTCTCACACCATTTGACAGAATATTGATTCGTTTTTACCTTTAAAATCTGTACGGTCGTGATCAAATTATCCACAGTGGTGTTCCAATAAGGGGTGTGTGTGGGTGGGAGAGTTAGGGGGCGAGACGGTTTAGAAAGGAGGGGAGGACACACGTCAAACTGTGATTGATGTGAATTTTCGCAGTTCAGTTGGTAATACTACCTTTCTTTGCAAGCAGAACATCCAGCGGTTTGCAATTGAGAGAGGAGAGAGAGAGAGAGAGAGAGAGAGAGAGAGAGAGAGAGAGAGAGAGAGAGAGAGAGAGAGAGTGTGTGTGTGTGGGAGAGAGAGAGAGAGAGAGAGAGAGAGAGAGAGAGAGAGAGATAGTGAGGATGGGGGTGAGGCGGGGGTTGGTGGGATGGGGTGGGGGGACTTTTAGACAGAGCTGTGTAATTTGGCAGTGGGCGGTAATTCTTTACACAACAGGGCATTCACTTGTTATCTGTCCGTATCTCTTCAGACGACACGCAACACCTTCACACCCTTAGTTCACCGTTTTTATGCCGCGCGCGCGCGCGCGCGTGTGTGTGTGAGTGTGCGCGTACGCACGCGCGCGTTTATGCGTGCATGCGTGAATGCATGTGCATATTTATGTGTCTGTATGGTGATAAGGGGCAGGGGACGTAATGCACATACATGAACTTATGTATCTACATTCGCGACGGCGCAAGGGCACGTTTCATGCGTGTGCGCAGTGTGTATGTTGTTGTGCGCGGCGGGTGTGGGGGGTAAGGATGGGGGCGAAGGGAGGGGTGCGGGCGGTCGTGTGTTCGTGTGTGTGATGTGTTTACGTATGTGCACGTGCTATTGTGAGTGTGTATGCGTGCTTGTGTGTATGTTCATGCGTGCTCGTGCTTGTATGTATGTGTGTGCGTGTGTGTGCGTGCTCGTGCTTGTGTGTACGTGATTGTGTGACCGTGTTTGTGTGTATGTGTATGCGTGCTCGTGCTTAGGTGCGGGACTGCATGTCTCTGTATACAGGTTTTACCACTGCATGGCGCTTTACCCTGGGGTGAATGTTCTATCAAGGCAGACAAGACCCTCTCGTGTCAACCCCCCCCTCCCCCTCCCTCCCACTTCTCTTCTACTCGTCCCTCTCCTCTCGTCCTCCCACCTTTCCAAACGACAGAGATCTTATCTGGCTCCACACGACACTTTGGGAACGACCCTACCCGCACAATGACGTTCAGCAGCGAAGAGCTTCAGCCTTGGCTGTAATCAGCTCTTCGGCTCAACGCCCTTCAGGGTTGTTGGCTCCGGCCATGGTTTTTCTCTGTTGTTTGCCTCTCTGGCATTTAGAGGGGTCCGTGAGATCAGTCTTGTTTTGTTTCGTCGTTTCCACGGTCCCCAATCGCCTTCACTGACCTTTGGTGCTGTTTCCAGCGCTTCACGGGAGATGGGAAGATTTGGTGGCGGAGTGGTGTTCACGTGACGTGGTGATTGATTACCTGACTGATGACCGTTTTGGAATTTCATCAGTGACTTCTTTTTTCTGCTTCTGCCTTATGTAGATATTAAAAAAAAAAAAAAACAACCCAACTTAAATGTGATGTTAATGAGATTCTATGGGGAAGCAGTTCATTGACGCATAAATGATATGTTGTGCTAAAAATCTTCTTCGGAGGCAATCTGTGCGTCACCGATAGATTGCGTTCGTCACCAGTTAAGATGGCTATTTTCTTCATGAGAGATCAGTTTTTTTTCACATCTTTGCTGAGAGATTATCTTTCTCTTTTGAATACTTTTGTTTAAAAAAGAAAAAAAAAACCCACCCTACTCTTTGAACGCTTTGGTAAGAGATCATACTACTCTTTTTTTACCACTTTGGTAAGACATATAATCCTCATTTGAAAATCTTGCTGGAAGATCAAAACATCTTGAACATTTTGCTGACTACGGCTGTTATTCTAACTTTGACGAGAGATTAATGAGTCTTTTGGAACATTGATGAGAGATTAAATGGAAACAAAATTGCTAAGGGGCAGTTGTGTTCTACAGGTACATTACTGTGATATTGTAAATACCTTTCCAAACGTCTCAGCAGAATTGTAAATGTCTTCCAACGTTTAAAACAAAACTAGGTTTACTATGAGCTTATTAGTATCTTTCAACCTTAAATGTGAAATTATAAAGTTCTTGTTAAAAATTATTGTGAGATTGTAATCTCTTTCCGAAACTTTGTTTCAGTTTTGCACAACTCATAGAGATCCTGATGCATTGTGACAGCATTGCTGTGGAATGGTAGGTCTCCTTCCAGACTTTGCTAGATTATTACACATCTGTCAGGGGACTTTGTGCAGAGATCGTGATGCCTTTCATTAGCTATGCTGTCAGCTTGTAAGCCACTTTTCCAGACGATTGCTGGAAAAGTGAGCCGCTGTGTGGAGTCTAGCACGGTGACAACAATGCAGTGGGAAGAGATTTTACCGAGACGGTGTATTATTCTCTAGAAACTTTGATGGCATCAACCACGTTCTATACAGACTACTGAAAGATAACTCTACTGGATTTAGAAATCATTACTTTTTCTGAAAAATTTGATGGAGCAGTGCTATGTGAACACTACCATGAGAGATTTTAGTTCTTCCACTAATCTTCGCAGAGATGGCACGAACTCACGGAGTCTTTTTTTTTTTCTTTTTCTTTTTCTTTTCTTTTTTTTTGAGAGATAATACAGAAACGAGCAAGCAGACAATACATTTCTTACTTAAAAGATGGAGGCAATCATTCGTCATGATGTTCGATAACACATTGTAGATATGTGCACTAGCAGTGAATACCCTTCTGAATTTTGGTCACAGCACTTTCCTTATTTAGAAAAAGACACAGCAAAACTCACGTTGAAAAGTCCTAGTCATTAGAAATTGCAGAAATATTTTGGCACTCTACAGAAGGATACTTGGAGATTTATTATATTATAAGCCTTCGGAACGCTGAACAAAAGTAGTGGGCGAAAACAGGTGCAGCCGATCTGTTCATAAGGATGATTTGTGTGGAAAAAAAAAAACAGGTACAAACGATACAAAACTAAAAGTACAGTCTTACGAATGTTGCTGCGAGATAATTGCTGTCCAGAGGAAGTCGGTGAGATATTTCAATAGTCTTTGGGAACTTTCCACAAGGTAATGTACTTTCAAAGTCTCTGACAGATGGTGAAAATTTGAGAAAATTACTGAAATATTGTGCTAGTCTTTAGAAAGTTGCCGGGAAGATTATGCCAGCTACTGGAAATTTGCCAGGAAATTTGTCGTGAAGAAAAAAAAAAACACCGAAGGTGCTGGGGAGGACCCAGAGAAGCACTGTCTTCACCTGCCCTTTGAGCAGTCCTGTACCACCCTTGGAGGCCTGCGCTGTGTTGACGATGGGTACAGGCACGCGCAGGACACTCCATTAAGATATCAAGGGACATAACTGCTCCTGTACAGAGGTAAATCAGACTACAGGATGCAACTCATAACAGCCTTAAAATAGCATCCCCATGGGTGTACCAGCCCGTGTTTCATGACTGCAGAGCCCACCGGCGAAAAAACACCACTCTAGCTGCCGAGCACACCCCACAGACACAACACCCCTGCCCAAGGACAGATGAAGACAGTGCCACTCCAGACACAGCCAAGCTTTTGCCATAGATCTTATGTGCCCTCAAGAGAGAATCCAAATAGCTGAGCTGTACTACATCACAAAATTTCCCAGAGAGATGCAGTTCATTCTGGGAATCCGCTGAGATGTGTAGCAGACATTGAAAAATTGCTAAAAGATCAGATGATTTGCTGAGAGATGTAGCACACTTAGAAAAGTGTCTGAAGAATGTAGAATGCAAACCAAGGGCTCTGTGGGTTGGCTCCCCACTTTGCCTTCAACATGTGGCTACTAAAAAAACAAAAGGAAACTCCCAGGATTCACCGAAAGGGGGGGAGAGAATGATGAATCCATCGGTGCTCAACCAATCACGACTGCAAATCCCAAACGGACTACGAACATGGACCAAATGGAATATCCATGTGTCTGTGGAAAGCGTTTCGCTACCACCCGTGGCATGAAGATCCACAGAACAAAGATGGGATGTGTGAAGACTCATCTGAATGAGCAGCAGCGCACTGCATCAGCAGATAAGACGTCGGAAGACCAAGGCCAGGATTTAAACCACAGTGCCAAGGACATCCCACGCTGTTGGTTCGGATGAGGAATTTGCACAGGCCCTCGATGCCAGGCGCCTGAAACTCAACCTGCCACGAGCAAACGAGACTGAATTGGGAGAAACTGGATGCAAAAATCGTCCAAAGACTCGATGCACTGATAGGGAAAAGCACCCTGGAACAAAAACTAGCCACATATGGGGACATTGTGTATGCCACATGTAGAGACGCCTATGGAGCAAAACTACCCAAAGAGAACACCTCCAAAGAAATCCAGACGCCAAGAAGAGATGGACAGATCAGGGTCCAAAAGAAAAACCTCAAGAAGCAAATGAAGACTGCTCTGCCAGCTGAAAAACAAGGCTTGGAAAAACTCTGGGAAGACCTGAAAGCAAAACACAGCGCCCTCAGCAAAGCGGAATCTGCGAGGAAGGAGAAGAAAGCAAAAAAAGAAGAAGACACAAGAGCGTTTCTTCAGAGACCCCTTCCAGTTTGCCAGAACTCTGTTCGAGCAGCCAAAATCTGGGACCCTAAGTGTGGACAAAGGAGTTCTTGAGCAGCATCTGAGAAAAACATACTCTGACTCACAGAGCAAAGCACCACTCGACATTCAAGGTCTGGTGTGGCCAACCAACCCTGAGGAACAGTTCAATGACAAGCCTCCAACGTTGGCGGAAATCAAGAAGGTGGTCGACAAAGCCAGAGCCAAATCATCACCAGGGCCAAACGGAATACCTTACCAGCTGTACAAGAAATGTCCAAGGTGCTGGAGTGGCTCCACAGGCTGCTGCGATCAGCTTGGAGAAATCAGAAGATCAGCGGCCAGTGGATGACGGCAGATGGTGTGTACATCCCCAAAGAGCAAAACTCAAGTGACATCAGCCAGTTCAGGCCAATATCACTACTGAACGTCGAAGGGAAAATCTTCTTCTCTGTCATGGCAGCAAGGCTGACCAAGTACCTCATGAAAAAACAAGTACTTGGATGTGTCAGTCCAGAAAGGTGGCATTCCAGGCGTGGCTGGCTGTGTAGAACACGCCACAATGATCTGGGACGCAATCCAAAGAGCAAAAAACAGAAAAGAGAGACCTGGACGTAGTGTGGCTCGACCTGGCAAACGCATATGGATCTGTACCCATGAGATGATACAGTTGGCTCTTGAGATGTACCATGTGCCAAAGAACATCCGCGACATGCTCAAGAAGTACTTCAATGGCTTCTCAATGCGGTTCTCTACCAAGGAGTACACAAGATTGGATCAACTTGGAAGTGGGCATTGCAATGGGCTGTGCATTTCCCCAATACTGTTCGTGTTGGCAATGGAAGTCATCTTGAAAGCAGCAACAAGCAACGCAAGACAAACAGACCTTGGCGATGGATACAAGATGCCCCCTCTCAAGGCCTTCATGGATGACACTACAGTGATTTCATCCAGAGAAGACGAGACACGTCACGTGCTGGAGAGGCTGGACGACATAGTTGCCTCATCCAGAATGAAGTTCAAGCCAAAGAAATCACGGAGTCTCTCACTGAGGAAAGGAAAAGTGGCCGAATCTGTGGTCTTCAGTGTTGCCAACCAGACCATTCCAACAGTACACAGAAGAGCCAGTCAAGAGCCTTGGAAGATGGTTGATGATGATACGCTGAAAGACACACAAAGAGCAAAAGAAACCAAACAGATGTCGGAAGAAGGCTTGGGAGACCATTGACCAGTGTGGGCTCCTGGCAAATACAAGGTCTGGTGTCTGCAGTCATGCTGATACCAAAGCTCCTATGGCCTCTGATGATATACGACATCTGCACCAGCATAGTGGAGGCAATGGAATCCAAAATCAACAAGTTCACAGGAAAATGGCTTGGTGTCCCACCCTGTGACTGACATAGCGCTATACTGTCGCCAAGCAAAGCTGAAACTACCACTGAAATCCATCCTGGAGAATATAAAGCAGGGAAGATCAGACTTCAAAGCATGCTGGAGGACTCAGGAGACAAGGTGGTAGAAGCAATCAAGCCCCAGCTGAAGACAGGCAGAAAATGGAAAGTCAAGAGGCGATGGATTCTGCAAAAGAAAGTCTCAAGATCAGAGAAATAACAGGACACACACAGACCAACAGACAAGGACTGGGGGTGACCAAAACTGAATGGTGGTCAAAGGCCAAAGGAAAAGCCAAAAAAGACATGATGATTCAGGAGAGATGAGAAAAGAAGAAGACCAACAAAGACTCCAAAAAGCAGTCCAGCAGAGCCAGCAAGGGCAATGGACAACGTGGGAGAATGCACTCCAAAGAAGTCTCACTTGGAATGACATTTGGCACATGGCCCCTCTCAGGATCAGCTTCATTCTCAGATCTGCATATGACCTTCTGCCTTCAAATGCAAACCTGGTGAAGTGGGGAAAAACAGACGATCCTTCATGCCCCCTTTGCCATGAAAAAAACAAACAGTGGAGCATGTCCTAAGCTCATGTAAAGTAGCCCTGGCTCAAGGAAGGTACACATGGAGGCACAACCAAGTGCTCAAAGAGATTGTACAAGTAGTCTGGGCTAGTACCAACACCACAAAAGGGAAAATCAGGACTCCAAAAGCACCCGCAACATTCTTCACGGCAGGAGGCAGCGAATCATGGCCAAGAACAACAGTGCCACTCGGAACATGCAGGCAGAGTCTGCTGGACGGGGCAGATGACTGGGAGTGCACAGCAGACCTCCCAGAATGGAATAGTCACCCAGAGATTATCAGCAAGAGTGGCATGAGACCAGACATAGTATTACACTCTCAGTCAACCAAGCAGCTGATCATGATCGAGCTCACGGTGCCATATGAGAACAGAATGGAGGCAGCTCAGATCTACAAGACTGAAAAGTATGCTGATCTGGCAAAACAGCCTGAGGAGAGAAGGCTATCAGGTCAAAGTCCTCACTGCAGAAATTGGAGCTAGGGGTTTGTGGGGAACGTCTGCATACAGCCTCATGAAACAGCTCTCAGTTGCAGGGAGGGAAAAAACCAAAGCCCTGAAAGCAATGGCAGAAGCGGCAGAGAGGTGTTCAAGTTGGATCTGGTCAAGGAGGAACAAAAGTGAACTTCATAAGGCTTAACTTTCTACAAATATCAGGTGTCCTGTGGCTCAGTGGTTAGTGCGCGAGTCATTAGTGGAAATGAGCATGTCCAGAAGGGCATGGGTTCGAATCCCAGTCATGGCTCATCCCAAGATGGAAAAAAAAAAAAAGGGGGCAGCAGAGTGTCAGGAGATAAGGGCCGAAAACACTCGCTTGAAGGGGGCTTCTCTTCTGAGGACTCTCTGCTGCCACGCTCTCAAGGTGTTTCTTTCTACTGTTTTAAAAATTGGTGAGATGTGTCACACATTTATGAATATTGCTGAGAGATGTAGCTATGAAAATTTTCTAGAAAATGAAGCACTCTTGTAGCACCAGAAACAATGAGAGATGTTGTAGTGTTAGGAAAATTCCTGATAATTGTAGCACTGTTACAAAAAAAAAATGCTCATACGCGTGTTATTTCCTGATAAATTTCTACGAGATTTAGCTCTGTTTGGAAAACCGCTAAAAGATTTAGTAAAGAAACTTTGCTGAAAGATGACGTGCTCTTAGAGATTCCATAGATGTACGAATCTTTGGAAAGTTCTTGAGAAATCTAGCACACGTAGGATTTTGGTCACAGATGTGCTACACTTGGAAATCAGCTGAGAATCTAGTGTTACAGAAGAATTCGCGGAGAGCTGAAAACTATCAAGAAATAAAATTTAGAGTGGGGGTTATTCATCGCCAAGGACATACACAAACAAAGCACAGGACAAGACACAGTGCATTTCGACCTCTTGGGTCTTCTTCAGGCAAAAACAAATAACAGTTAGGACAGTGAAAACAAAGAACGAGAAACTACTTATCTTCTATCTTCTCATGTTCGCCGCACGACCAAAATGGTTAAAAGATATGTTGCTGATCGAAAATTGAAATAATGATAAACTTGTTAGTTCATTTCTCCGGTTGTTGTTCCTCTGTGTATGTCAGGTATAAGACATATAGGCAAGCTTTGAACATCCATTTTTTTTGGAATGTCTCCATGGTTGTTCCACAGATTAAGTATATATATGTAACCTCCATAGTCTGTGGTTGTTCTGTGTACTCTGTGTTGGCATTTGGGATGGACGATTTGGTCTCGTAAGCAGCATTCGTTTGGAGTTTTGGGCGTATAATTTTCATCATCGGAGAAAGAGCTGCTCTACCTGGTCGTGATTTACAGTTGACTATTCCCTGCCTCGTTTCAGACTTCCTTTAAGCAAATTACACCGAGGTTACCTGTATTTGTTACTGTTTGTCCCCGTGTTTGTTCAACTATATTCAAGATCAAAAAGACTGTACCAGTCTTGAATAAATGTTCATTTGTATTTGTTCATGTTTCCAGCTGTTGCTGCTGTGCATGTGTGTCACGTGCAAGGCGTTAAGGCAAGCTTGGAACATCCCTTTTTTTTTTTTTTTTTTGGTGATGTCTCCTTGTTTGTTCAGTGCGCTCTTTGGTGGCATTTCTGCCAGGCAGTTGGATGTCGCTAGCAGCATCTGTTTGGAACAGTGGGCGTGTAATTAATTTCACTATGGAAGAAAGAGCTGCCATACTTACATTACTTGCTGTGTAACGTTTTATCTACTGTTGGCTGTTCTCTGCCTCATTTAAGATTTTCTGTGCACGAGAATATGTTGTGAGGTGTGGTGCTGTGGTGAACTTCACTGATGGATTTAGTAGTTCGGGCATTCTCTCAGTGATGGAAGTCATGTTTGAAAAAAATATCAGTGATACTGATAGCATAACGGCTCATTGATGTCGATGATGAGAGAATTTGTATACCTACGTGCCATAGAGTGATAG
>JADBJO010007792.1:87500-105000 GCA_016801955.1 Conus betulinus
CTGCATTTTGGCATTCACGGCATATTTGTGATATGTCACTTACAGACTGCGGTTACGACAAGTCGTCAAAAAAAAAAAGTAGAATATTCGTCTTTGAAATAAAATCTGATTTTATCTCTACAATTATTATGTTGCGGATGACTTTTTTCCCCTTTAATTGTATGCCCCGTTTTCTCTGACACTGTTGACAATGGGTCACAAACACATTACTGTATACATTCTAATACGGTTAGATCCTTTCTATTTTCGTCAGGCAACACAAGTCAACGATTCAAATTGTATTTAGTTATCTCTGTAATTTGTAGATTATATAGAAGCAGATCAACGTTCAGAACGCAGAATTGAGCTGCTTTCTCTAGGTTTTTTTTTTTTCTCTCTGACGTTGCTAGATTCATTGAAAGATTTCTATTCTCGTTTCGTGTTTGCTTTCGATTTGATTTGCGTTATTGAGGCTATGTTTGAATCTGTTGCTTTCCCCCCATCCCCCCCCCCCCCCCACCCCCTCCCTCACAAGGTGGGTGAAGGCAAGACCACCATCCCTTTTCCTGGAATTAAATGATTCGATCTGAAGTACACAAGCAGGCTGGACTTCTCTTTTCTTGCTCTTTCATTTCCCATGTCTGCTGGATAGCACTTCCCCCGCGTCGCTCATTCCGGCCATTCTAGACACGGCCACACCCCCAGGCTCCTGTTGCAAATCGAGAACAGGCAGCTTGCATGGAGCGGTGACGGGGTCGAATATCGTGGTCTTCCTGAGCAGCCCAGCAGAGGAGACACTGCGCTGTTTGACTGTCAGCTCTGACGAGATGGTGCCTGTTCTGATCCAAGCTGCGCAAAACAAGCACATGCTTTCGCCCCGTGTCACGTAGTGAACCCAGTACTGACAGACTGCTTTGTCGTGGAGCCAGCGAGAGAGACCATTCCGTTTCCGTCCCCACCCTACCACACCCCACACACCACCGCCTCAGGAGAGCGCCACCACGTCTAACAATGGTAGTGGTGGTAGAGGTGGTAGTGGTGGCGATGTGTGTGTGTGTGTGTGTGTGTGTGTGTGTGTGTGTGTGTGTGTGTGTGTGTGTGTGTGCGCTTGCTTGCTTGCTTGTGTGATTGTGTTTGTGTGTGTGCACGCCCGTATATGCTTGTGTGCGTGCATGCATTCGTGCGTGTGTGCGAGTGTGTGTATGTTCGCGTGTGAAAGAGAGAGAGGGAGAAAGAGGGGGGGAGGGAGTGAGTAGAAAGGGTAAGTGACGAAGGGCATGAATTTGAGTGCCAGTGAATCAATTAAGTCCATAAAACTTACTCCATTACAGCATAATACTTTGTCATCCACAAACCCATTCCCAGTCGACTAGATCGACAGCTGATCTACCAACGAACTGATCCACGGACCAGTGTATCCATTCAGCCAACCTACCAGCCAACCCAGTGAGCCAGTCCTCGTACTAACAAACCAACACATCCAGAAACCCACCACCTAATCAACTAACCAACCTTTTACTCACTGCCGTCCTTTCACTTTTCAGGGGTTGAGGGGGAGGTCGCCACACTTCTGCAACTTCGTCCAAAAGGCAGGTCTTCATGCACGCTACGACACTGGACATGCGCGGACCGGAAGCGGAAACGACATGGACGACGGCCGGGATTCCTTGTCGTCAGAAGCGACAGACGGCGACGTTCTGGCACAGTGGAGGAAGAGCCGCATGTGAGGGGATTACGTTCATTTTGTTATTTTTTTTTTTCAATTATTTTTTTGTTCATTTTGTACATTTTATTCGTTACGTTTTCCATTTTCTTTCTTTCTTTCTTTCGATCTCACGTCGTATTTTCATCCTTTCTTTCACCTGTTCCATACTTCCTTCTTTCGACCTGTGCCTCGTCCCCTCCCACCCCACCCCACCCCACCCCACCCCACCCCACCCTTCCCCACAAGTTGATTCGAGTTGAATTCAACTTGGTTTGAATTTTGGTTCGATTAGTAGACTACATTATACTGTGATTTTCTGTTTTTACCTAGAAATGCGAATTCCATCTTTACTTTCTGTATCAATTCCAAACTGACTAAATTCTTTATAACAAGATTTGAATTACGTGGTTTGATCGTCTGGAACCAAACTATGTTCCGAGGCAGCACACGAAGAATTTTCATTTCATTTTGTTTATCGTACAGCCGTCCACAAAGAGCTACTCAGGACTGTTTGTTGAACATTGCACAGCGCAAGACACGAACGCTATGCAACACATGCACACACACACACACGCGCGCGCTCGCACGCACGCACGCACGCACGCACCCACACACCCCCTCCCACATACACACACACACGACAAAACACAGTACAATGCCATAAAACAACACATTAGTGTGCATATCACGATGCAACGTTTTGTGAACAGCAAATGATCAGACATGATTACAAGATTCACTTTACACGAAAACAGTTGATTCGCTTTTGACTGAACCCGACTATTCTGGAGTGAACCTGTGTGACTAAACTCGATAAGACTGTGAGCCGAATTGATGATGAACTTGGTCCGGACTGACTCGTCCTGGCACGTGCTGCTTCCAGCACCAGCAGCGGCACAGAGGGAAGACCCGCCTCCCCGACATCCCTGGACGGTCGACCACGGGACCCCAACGTCACTTCCGTTCTCAACGGGGCCGCTTCCGAGGACGAAGATACGTTGAGTGGTAAGATGGCGATTTTATTTCTTCGTTTTTCGTTAACTTGATTAGAATAAGATCAAAGTATTTTGTTTTCCCGGAAAGATCGACTGATTTCCACGAGAATGTATTGGATACATGGCAGTTCCCTGTTGATACTACGGTCTTATTTATGTTCATTGTGTTGACCTTAGTATATGTGCAAGGCTGGAGGGTTATCTCCGCCACAGTGGATATATTTCGCCTGCATCTGTTGGTTTGTTTGTCTGTCAGCAAAACTACGTAAAAACTACTGAATCAATCTTCACGAAATGGAATTTGGCCTGATGATGAAGTCATTACATTTGTACCGGATCCGAGTCAAAGGACAGCTCAGGGGTTTTTATCCTTGATATTTTCATGAAAATAAGAAATAAACTCTCGTGTCTCAATAAAAGAAAAATGATCTTATGAAATGTATGATATTTACGAAATTGTAAGATTTTCGCGGATCGGATTTCAGTCCTGATCCAGTGATCAATTTACCAATTATAAGGTGGAGAGGCGATATATATTCAGTCACCGCACTGTACTGAGTTGCGCAGGAGACCTGCAACTAAACGGACTGTTCGATGTTAATGGCGGTTTGCGCTCTCCTTACTTCCCTTCTGTGTTGATGTAATACTATTGAGAGCACACGAATAAAGGCACGTACACACAAATAGACTATCATTGAACATACAGTTGAAGATATAGGCACACACACATCGCATCGTAATATATACGCGCGCGCACACACACAGGCACACACACACACACACACACACACACACACACACACACACACACACACACACACACACACACAGAGGCACACACGCACACACACAGGCACAGAGGCACACACGCACACACACAGGCACACACACACACACACACACACACACACACACACACACACACACACACACAGAGGCGCGCGCGCACGCACACACCCACACACACACACACACACACACACACACACACACACACACACACACAAAGGCACACACACACACACACACACACACACACACACACACCCTGACAAAGTAACACACAGTCAAACAAATAAGTGATAACAATAACAAACGCTCACAGTTTTCAACAGACTCGCTCAATTTCGCGTCACTGCTCCGGACTTAACCACATAGAAATGATTACATGCATGACCACTCCAAGAGAAGAACGAACACTGCACATCATGTGGACTGTGCTGCACGACCGCTCCAGGTGAGAACATGCTCCGACTAAAATTACCAGAGCAGCTGGCACAGGACATACCGGACCCAACCCTGAGTGAACAATGGCTGCATGAAACACTGTTGACATGACAGTCTGCGAGTCCTTAACTGCAAAGTACATCCATGATGACATGAACATGAAAAGACAACAGCACCATACACGGATCCGTGAAAATCAGACCAGTATGAACCAGGATGTGTCTGAAAACGCATGCTGTCAACATGCTTGTCTCTATTACCCCGGAAGGTTTTCCTGACAAAACCTGAGTCACACACATGCATACACACACACGCGGGCACATGCACGTGCGTGCGCCATAGTTACAACGTAGTATAGAACTCTCTGAGGGAAGTCAGTGAATGAATGTTACCCGAATTTGGCATTGATAGAAAAACCCCATTAATATAGTTATATGTTGCTCTCAGTAATAATCCAATAGCAGCTGCTTTTAAGGATGGAAGAGATGGTCGAAGTGGTGTTTTTTCGCCGGAATTGTTGGCCGACTGTTTATGTGTTTTCTACCCGGCTGTTTCTTGGTTTAACGTGTTCTCTGTTTCGTACAGATAACTGCACTGACCTACAACTGTCTGACTTTTTGAACGGCTTGCTCCAGCGTTTGCCCCAAATCTTTCCTTTGCTATAGTTTTCCGTTTTAAATTTCCAGGCATTAATCATACATTACAAACGAAATGGAAAGTTTGAATGTTTCACCCCTTTTGTTATACGTACAACGTCAGCATTAGTGCTAAGTGAATCGGCGCCGTAGGCAGAATTCGTTTGGAGTCATGGGCTGTTGATCGCCTCCCCATGGGAGCAGACATTGCCTTTCTTGTTCATCACCAGTTGTGTCCACCAGCCTCGTTTTATCAAGATTCACACAGACGTACTACACGCAATTTGTTGAGTTACGCAAATAACATCACCCAGTAAACTGCCGTCGAGAATCAGACTCGAGAAGATAGACAATGTTCGGAAATACTGGTGTGTGTGTGTGTGTGTGGGGGGGGGTAAGGGGGGTTGGGGGGAGGGGGGGAGCTCAGACAAACTGCTGTTGAGTGCTGTACAAGCTGCATAGACTGCGCGAACAATCCAAGTGAACGCTATTCATGTTTCATATTAGACGTCTCACAAGGTCTTATCTGGGTTATAACACTGACGGGAGAGAGCGTCGAGAAGCACACACACCAGTGCGCCATCTTCTGTTTAATGACGTCATTTTGGTCGGAACCAATCAAAAGGAGATCTCTTCGGTGGGCAATGGGGTTCGATAAGGCCGTAAACAACCTAGTGGGGCCATACACACACACACACAGAGGCGCCTTAGCGGCGTTCTTTAGCATTGAACATCAGAAACAGCAATTTTATTGTCCCTTCACTGATGTTTTCTGGAATAGATTCCAGGAAGTCATGTCTTGGGAGACCTGATTTCAGAACAACAGCTAACACACAAATTCTGCGAGTACGCCTTGTGTCAAAGTTTGCTCAGTGAATGACTTCTGTTTCAGGCCACTCTAAACTCTGGTCTCTCATTCCTATCAAAAATGTGTGTGCTATACATGAACTAACCGAACAGAAAAGCTACTGGATATTCCCCAGAAGTTGGTAATTGAGGATAATGAAGCAACACCCCCCTCCGGCCAATGGTAAGAAGATCTGATATGAGTTGTTATAACCTGTACCACTTTTTGTTCCGTTTTATCATAAAATTGTGACTTTGGACTTGGTTGGACAGCTGTGAGATATATCTATGGATGTATGAAGGACGGTGTCTCGTTTCTCTCCTTCTGGCAGCAAATGCTTGGCCCAACTGGAAACCAGGTAGAAAGTCTTCTAAACAAAAGAATCAAAAAGGAACCAAAGGAGGCGGTTTGTACCGTTTTTGATTGGTGTTGGCAAACGGGTTTCTGTACTTGTTTATGGCTTATAGTCCAGAAGAAAACGGCTTTTTTTTGTGTGAAAATTTGGGAAATGCTTGAATGGAAACAGGCTTTTTTCTTCATATTTTGTTTCCGTTCTGCATTTGGTGGATTTTTCTTTTTTGCACATGTGTTATTCTGCTTGCTGAGGTTTTGACTTTCTTTCTTTTATTGACACCCCCCCCCCCCCCCCTACTTTATTGTTATTGAAAGTCTTGTAGAAAATCATTCTGTTTTTTCCCCATGTTCTTCATTGAAAAGAACATCTTTTTGTTTTTCTTTCGTGAGGAAACTCAGGAGTGATTGCGCTTGAGAAATGGGATTTTTTTTTTTGTTCGTTTTCTTTGTGTGTGATTGTTTTTTTTCTTTGACTGATCCTAAGATTTTGAAGCTTTCGTGTATTTTCCCATTGAATGAGGCAGAAATACACCCATGCATTTTCAGAATGTATACTTTTTTTCTGTCTTTTCCCAGCATAGTTCCGTTGTCCTTTAACAATATCATACTTTTTTTTTTTTCATTTTCTTTCCCCACATTTTTTATTCGTTTATTTTCGTAAAATTCGTAAACTGTGCATAAGATCTTTTCTTTTTCACTCAGAAGTTGTCATCTTTTCCCCGCCTTCCTCTCTGTCTCTGTCTGTCTGTCTGTCTGTCTGTCTGTCTGTCTGTCTCTCTCTCTCTCTCTCTCTCTCTCTCTCTCTCTCTCTCTCTCTCTCGTGCGCGCGCGTTGTTTTTTTTCTCTCTCTCTCTCTCTTTTTTTTTTAATCCTACCGTCTTCTTTCATCCTCAAGAATCGGTGTGATGTGTATATTTACAATGTGTTTCTCCTGTCTTATTTGCATTACTATGTCCAGTAATGTTTCTTGTCGTTGGTAGTTAATAAGTTGTGCGTTGGCACTTTCTATTTGTCTGTTACTTGATTTATTATCATTATTATTATCTTTGTTGTAAATCATATATCTATTAGATGGAGAGAGAAGGAGAGAGAGAGAGAGGAGAGAGAGAGAGAGAGAGAGAGAGAGAGAGAGAGAGAGAGAGAGAGAGAGAGAGAGAGAGAGAGAAGGTGGGGGGGGGGGGGGGGGGACGGGAGGGGGATGAAGGAAAGGATGAGCACAGAGCGCTCAGCGGTATGTAGAAAGAGAGGGAAAATGAATAAAAAAGAGAAGAAAGAGAGGAGAAAGAAGAAAGAGCAGCAGGGAAACAGGGAGAGGAGGAAGGAGACGAAAGAGAAAGAGGAGAAAGTCTTGACAAGAGGAGGGAAAAAGTATAGAAAGAAAAAGAAAAGAGGAAGAACAAAGAAAAGAAAAGAGAGAGAGAGAGAGGGGGGGGGGGGGGGGGGAGAAAGTAAAGAAAGAGCGAGGAAAGGAAGGAGAAAGAGATAGAAGGGGAAAGAGAGAGGGAGAGGGTAGAAAAAGAGGGAAAGGAAAAGGACAAAGAGAGAAAAGGAAAGGAAGTGAAGAGACTGAAAAAAGAGAAGAAGAAGAATACGAAAGTGGGAGAAGAGGGGGAAAAAAAAAGAAAGAAAAGGAAAGAAAGAGAAAACAGAGCAAATGTAATGTAATGTAAAAGGAGAGTTATAGAGCGCTTTACCTCGCGGGAGCCCAAAGCGCATATTACAGAAAAACATGATGAAATTCTAATTCTAATTCAGAGCGCGCGCGCGCGCGCGCACACACACACACACACATACATACACACACACACACACACACACACACACACACACACACACACACACACACACACACACACACACACACACACACACACACACACACACACACACACACACACACACACACACACCGCCGAAAAAAAAGCAAAGAGGAAGGAGAAAGAGAAAGAAATGAGAGAGAAGGTGAAGGAGAAAGAGAAGAAATAGAATAATAGGGGAAGGAGAAGGGGTAAGAGAAAGAGGAAAAAAGAGAGAAAATGGAAGAGGAAAAAGAGAGGAAGGGAAGGAAGAAGATAGAGAAAGAGAAGCAAGGGAGAGAAGGCAGGAGGAAGAAGAGAGAAAGTGATGGAGAAAGAGGGGGGGGGGGGGGGGGGGGGGATGAAAAGAAAACGAATAAGAGGAAGATGGCGAGAACAGATGAGAGGGGGTAGGAGAGAGAAGAGAGTGAGAGAGAGCAGTGGAATGAGACGAAAAACGACATGCATATAAGATAATTATGATAATGTTTTGAAATTCCAAGCATTTCCTTTCTAAATCGTTGCACGGTGTTTTACGAACGTCCTGACCCAATCAATCAAATTTAGCTCCATCCACACTTCCCACAAACGCCCTTTGAGCTGAAATTGATGGATAATCCTCGACCCACACAGTAATGGAGTTCACAGTTTAAGAAAAAAAAAAAAAAAAATCATTCACAGAAGGTCACATTGCTGCAGAAAGTGCAGTGGTATTATTGCAAACCCTTCGCAGGAAATACCCCCGTTGCTGATTGAACGTAGTACTTTCAAGCCAGATTTCGTTCCATCACCACCAGATGTTCCGAACGGCCGTCTGGCTTCAGAGCAACAAGAAGAACAAGGAAAGAGAATCAGAAATAGAAGGAAAGGCAGAACGGACTACATAATAGAACAAGCGCTGAAGACCGACCCTGACTGCCTACGCCCCTCCCTCGGCAAAAAAAAAAAAAAAAAAAGAGGACGGAGAGGGGGGGAGGGGATGGAAGAAGATGATTCTACCCGAGTGAAAGTAACTATATCTCAGGGGAATACATCTTTTGAACGGTATAGCGTGTTGACCAAGGGAAAATAACTATGTCACGTTCTATGAAGGGTTTGCCTTCATTATCTCCCCTCCTGCTGGTTCTCGCTCGTTGAGTTTCTGCCTCAACCCACTCTCTTTAATGTTTGATAAGTGATGTTGATATTCTAAGCATTTATCTGTAATCTTAACAAAAGCCTACGTTAGCTGATTGATCAACACACACACACACACAAACGTGGCACGTTTAGGTGACAGGAACAAAATTCTCACATAACATTGTTTTGAGTTGAGATTTTAAGAGAATGACAAGTAAAAGAAATATTCCACACTCCGTCCGAAAATCGAGTTTTGAGTCAGAAACAAGATGAGTTTTGTTCAGTTCATTGTTGTTGTGTACGAAAAAGAATGATGGAATACCACAGACACAAACAGGTTCGTTACACCCTTTTTTTTGTTTTTTTGTTTTTGTTTTTTTTTTTGTTAAAAGATATGGGGAAAGAAATATCGCGAAAACAAAAGTACTATTTTATTTTTTCATATATAAGGAGACAAGTTTTCAATTAGCAAGACTAGCCTCTTGTTTCAGTTTTTTTTTTCAATATGGAGTAAGGAAATAGGCCGAAATAAAGAGGTTGAAATTAAGGAATATGACCGAAACAGGCATTACTGTTATTGATTAATTCATCTTGTTTTTTAGCCAAGAGTTTAAAAAAAAAATAATGGCTATACCAGCCTCAGGGTTTTGTGTGCTCAATTAATTTAAAGTGTGAATTGGTTTCAAAGCGTGGAGTAAAGAATATCACATATCAAAACTCTTGTTTTAACTGTGAAGTTACTTTTGTTTGACGTATGAACTCAGGAATATTGCCGGGGTAACGGTCTGTTTTGTGCATTTTTTTTCAGTATAAATGTATATGCAGAAACACGCCTCTGCTTTATTTGTGATTTGCATCTTTTTCAAGAATGGAGTAAGCAATATTGCAGGAACAATTCTGTAATTTCATTGTTTCATTATGAAGAGTGATCATGGAGCAGGGTACATTGCAGCAATGAACCCGTCTGTTTAATTTTCAAGACCAAAAATGTGGTCGTAAGCATATTCACAGGAGCTAACCAGATTCGTTCATTTTATGGAGAACAATCATCGAGAAAGTTATATTATAGAAACAAAGTATGAAGTTTGTTTGTTTATTTAGTTATTTCTCTATTCATTTATGAAGAAAATCAGAGAAAGGTATGTTTTGGAAAGTATATGCACTTTAAGTCTTTGTTTCCGAAGAAAAATCACACAGATTGATGATATGTTGCAGGAATGTTTTAGCTTAGTTGTCAGAAATAATTATGGAAAAAGGAATATTGCATAGGGATTTTATTTTTAGCAAAAAAAAAAAGTGTTGAAGGAAAGAATATTGTGGAAGCAAACCTGTGTTTCAATGCTTAAGAAAGATTCATGGGAAAAGGAAGGCAGAGAAACAGAAACCTGTTTTCCCTTTGCATTTCTTATGAAGAAACGCGGTGGAGAAACAAACACTGAAGAAACAGGTTCGTTACGCCTATTTTTTTTTTTTCTTAAAAGATATGGGGAAAGAAATATCGCGCAAACGAAAGTACTGTTTTATTTATTCATTTAGGGAGACAAGTCTTTCAAATTTGAAAATGACAGAAACAAACCTTTGTGGTATTTTCTTGTTGATCAAATGAGTAGAGACGTGAATGGTGCAGAACATTCATCATTTAAAAAAGAAATATTTATTTTTAAAGAAATCAAAGATGGAAGGATATAGCAGAAACGAACCTCTGTGTTTTCGTGATTTATTTATTAAGAAAATGTGCTTAAAAATGAATGCAGAAGAAATGTCTCGTTTCTTTCTTCCTTTTTTTTCTCATTCAACCTTCCTTTATAGATATTTATGTATTTATTCATCTGTTCATTTATTTATAATGTATTTATTCATTTATTTACTGATTACGGAGAGAGAGAGAAGACTGCAGAATATACGAGATGTGTTAACTCAAAGTGACTTTGCTTGGCAAATGCCGAAAGTGAGCCAGTCTTACCTGACCTGTTATTTTCTCAGGTTAAAAAAAAATCGAAATGATTTGCAATCGCTCATTCTGAAAAAAAAAAAAAAGCTGCAAAAAAAAGTGTGTTTTTTTGTTTTTTTTTTTTTTTTTTTTTTTTTTTAAACCAGGATTTCACCATCATTACTGATGTTTTCAGTCTCGGTTATAGTCAACCATTTAGTCAACTCGGACGGGGAGAGCATTTGCCGACCGGAATCGATGATCACAGACGACGACAAAGACAGCAAAGAGGGGTCCTCCAGCCGAAAGGCTAACCCCAAAAGAAAGAGCTCCCAGAGCAAATCGGCCACGGGCAAATCTCGGGTGGTTAAGATGGTGATCACTCGACCACCTGTACCCAGAGGTGAAGTCCGGTGTTGTCGTTTTTTTGGACACCTGGTTGCTGTGTAATGCGTGATTTTTTTTTTTTTTTTCGGTTGGAGTGGGTTGAACAAGTACTAACCGACTTGCGGATTTGTATGAAGAACCCCACCCCCGACCTCTCCCCGAAAAAAAAGGAGAGAGAGAGAGAGAGAGAGAGAGAGAGAGAGAGAGAGAGAGAGAGAGATAGACGACCAGCCCGGTTTTTTTTCTTTTTTTTTCTTCTAATCTTCTGCCGTAACTGCACGTTTTGACTAAACGACACTGCTGATGAGAGGATTTCGTTGATTGCCATTTGAAAATTTATATCATTTCAGCTCAGGATTGTTTAGTGATTAGCTTGATGTTCTGTATTTTATTATTATTTTTTTTTTTACTGATCGTTTATGTGTACATTTTTTTTTATTTATTTGTGTTTCATATCGTAAAACGTATTATTTCGATGAAAAAATATTACTATTGTTATCATCATCATCATTGTCGTCGTTGTCGCCGTCGTCGTCGTCGTCGTCATCATCATCATCATCATCATCATCATCATCATCATCATCATCATCATCATCATCATCATCATCATCATCATTATTATTATTATTATTATTATTATTATCATTGTTATTGTTATTATTGTTATTATTATCATCATCATCATAAAATGCACTCAAATTCGAAATGAAGTCATATTCGCTTGGATGGTTGTTTTGTGTTGCACAACATACGGAATTGGACTTACCAGAGGAATTGGGCACGAAGATTGTAAGGAATGCCAGGCAGTGTGTGCTTCAGATTTCGTGCGGAAAAAAAAAAAGCCGATTGTGTTCTGAAACTGATCACTTTGGGGTGTCTGATGTCTGGAGCAGGGTTTTTTTTTTTTTTTTTTTTTTTTTTTTTTTTTTTTTTGTAATCTTTGTCTAATTTGGCATTGAACTGCCATAGAGAAATGCACTACGCTTTGGTGAGAGTCTGAAAATGACAGATCGGCAGGTTAACAAATGCCAAAATATAACAGTTTAATGCTCTGTGTAGTAAAAAAAAAACCAAAAAAACATCCAGTGTTAAGTGGAGAGGAGAAATTGAAGGGAGGCGAGAGAGGGTGGAGTCGGGTGTGTGTGTGTGTGTGTGTGTGTGTGTGTGTGTGGGGGAGGGGAGGGAACGGGGAAGGGTGAGCAGGGAAGGGGATGTGGGTGAGCAGGGGACTTTCTGTCTGGTGACACACGGCTAGGGAGACTATGAACAAAGAGTGCGGGACGAAGGATCGAATTGTGTAATAAAGTTTAAAGGCAAAAAGTGGTCGATCGATTCTGTGCTTGATTCATAGCTATGTTTTCTCAGGTGTGAAAGCTGATTTGCATACTGAATGTTTCAGTAATGTTACTTTTCGACGCATGTAAGTGATTACAGAAATTCAATATTCTCCATTAATGTTGTTGTAATTTTCAGTCCCCACTTCTGTTCTATATCCTACATTTTATGGGAATGGCGATGAGCTGTTGTGTGGGGGTAGGGGGGACGGATAGGAGTCTTTCCTGCACCTCTGTATCGCATCATGTTGAACAGTGCAACTTGCGTACGTATCTGCAGTCTGTAGACAATACCACGCTAGGCTTTACTGTGAGTGTTGTCAATACCTGTATCTGTCTATCCATCTACCCACCTGTGTAATGTCTGTTTATCGATCTGTCTACTATCTATTAATCTATCTGAAATTAACTGTTTTGCTTATTTGTTTTGTAATGTGGTTTTGTTTTGATTTAAGATATTTCAGAGAAAGAGGGTTAAATGCAAACGCAGAATTTTGCTTTGATTTTTTTGCTTTGATGTATGTGTGTGTGTGTGTGTGATTATTAATGTGTGTTCATGTTACACCTTTTTGATGATGGTGTGCACCTGTCGCCCTTTTTACTGCGTGTATTTGCGTGTTGTGCACCATGACAGAAAAATATCACCTGTACAGTAAAGAGTGTCTGACAGGTTGGTGGAGAGAGAGAGAGAGAGAGAGAGAGAGAGAGAGAGAGAGAGAGAGAGAAATTTTGCGCGCGCGCTTGTGTGTGTGTGTGTGTGTGTGTGTGTGTGTGTGTGTGTGTGTGTGTGTGTGTGTGTGTGTGATATTGAAGAAAATGCATGCCTGTGTGTGTATGTATGGGTGTACCCATCCATCTCTGTCAGCCTGTCTCTCATTCTCAGGCGCACTGGCGCGGTCGGGGGGGGGGGGGGGGGGGGGGGGGGGGGGGGGGGGAAGGGAAACAATCACGTAAGTACATACAAGCACAGGAAGCGTACGAGTGATCTGTTGCATTTATCATGAGGGCGCTTCGAGGCTAACAAACCTCTCTGTCTGTCTGTCTGTCTGTTTGTCTGTCTGTCTGTCTGTCTGTCTGTCTGTCCCCCTACCCCTGCCCCTGCCTTCCCCTTTCTCGCATCACAAGAAATTCATGTCTGTGTAGGATTACAACTGTTCCGTCTACTCACGTCACGTATGATCCGCGTTTTAAACTGTCGTTATAACCGTTCTGTTATCAGTACGTTCGAGCGTAATATTGCTATTATGCTCTTATCTGCATCATCGGTACTGTAGCAGTGATCGTAGATCTTTTGATCTGTATTATGGATTGATTGATTGCTTATTGATTTATTGCTTGATTGATCGATTGCCGGAATTTTTTGATCCGTTGATTGACTGGTTATTTGACTGTCTGATGGGATTGATTGTTCGATTGATTGAATGACTGTTCTTTGATCGGTTGTTGAATTGACTGTCAGTGGATTGATTATCTGATGGACTTGTTGTTTGACTGGTAATTTGATTAATTTGATTGTTTGACCGACCGAGTGTTTAATGAACTGATTTATTGGCTGGTCATTTGTTTGCTTCACATATTTATTTGCTTGTTACTGTTTCATTAATATTTGTGTTGACTGACTGTGTGTGACCGTTGTTTGATTTACAGATTAATGGCTTGCTTTGATGTTGTTTGATTAATGGCTTATTGATTTGTTTGACTGATTGTTTAGATGCCTGTTGTTCAATTGCCTGATGGGTTGTCTTTTTCTTTATAGCCAAGATGATTCCCACCATCACCATCCCCTCTTCCCCGATCCCCACGGTGACCAGATGCAAAGCAACAGGAGCAGGGGGAGGTGAGGTTTGACCTTGTCTTTCTGTCTGTCTGTTTGGTGCTGTTTCGCCTGTCTGTCTGCCTGTTACTCTGCAGGTCTGTCTGTCTGTCTGTTCCTTTGTGTCTGGTCATCCGTCAGTCCAGCAGTCTGTCTCTCTCCGTCCTTTGTTTGCACAGTTGCTGGAGGTGTTCGTCGGTATGTCTTTGTGGTGTTCCCCCGAAAGAAATGTGCGTATATTCTTACATTGATCGCAGAAATCACTCGCACATTACGAATGAATTGAACTCGGACATAATAACGCGTGGAACAAACAAACAAAAAAACCGCTAAAGTATGTAAAAAAAATAAAAACAACAACTAAGCAGTGCAGCTGACGTATGAAGCAACAAACAAACAAACAGCAACAGCAACAACCAGCACATTGTCGGGTGAGCTACCTACCGGCATTTTGAGGAAAGAACTTCGATGCGGCACAACCATCAATGTACAAAATGGAGAAGACGTCACGTGTGCTTATGAGAGCGTCATGTAATACTTGGATAAACTACTTTTATTTCTCTGAAAAAACAACAACAACTGAATTTGAAAAAAAAAAGCGTGTCCGTAGATCCGCAGGACAGGTTATCTAAACAAGGAGTTCAGTCAGAGACTAACAATGAAGAGGATGTTCTTGCTTTCCTCTGTTAGTTGATTTATTGTTCTAAAACCCTAGCATCACAATCCCCATAGTTGCGATAACTAGCAAATCGTTTACTCAGAGGTCAAGCGAAGCGGTTTCAAACTTACAAGAACCAGTAAATAAATTGTTTAAAGACCAGGCAAGGCAGTTCTCATATTCACAATGATTCTCCAGCAAACTGCTGAAAGATCAAGCAAGACAGCTCTCGTATTCAAAATTACAAGTAGGCATGTTGCAGCAAGAACGCTGAGTGGTAAAAAGGGTGCTCGAAGAACAAGCAAGATATTTACATTTACTCGTACAGAATTGCTTTAAAACAAGCAAGACAGTTTTCATATTCACCGTCACTGGCAAATCAGTCTCCTAGTACACACGGGCACACGCACGCATGCACACACACGCACTACGCACGCACGCACGCACGCGAGCGCACAAACGTACACACACAAACACATGCGTGCTTACGCATGCATGCATGCATACACGCACGCAGGCGCGCGTTCACCTGCGCACATACAACACACACACACACACACACACACACACACACACACACACACACACACACACACACAAACACACATGCACACACACACACACACACACACACACACACACATACACACACACGCATACACACACACTCGGGAACACACGGGCATACGCATGCACATGCACGCACACACATACTCAAGAAAATGTTCATATTCAAAATTAGTAGTAAACACGTTAAAAAAAAAAAGCGCTGGACAATCTTCATACTGACAATGACCAGCAACGCAGACATGCACTAGCAAGAACCACACCTGCGTTAAATCCTCCCCCAAAAAAACAATGACTAGAGTGTGTATTATCATCCTCCCTCCTCTTGCTCCATCCTCACCGAAAAAAATCGTCTGTCCCCATTTTTTTTTTCCCTCTCCCTCAACCACAAAATAGACACCCAGCAACAAAAACAGGTCAAATTCACTTCATATTCAGACAACATCATCAGCGTCAAAACATGGGTACCTTAAAATAATGAGACGGAAAAAAACGGTCACAGAAGCCACTATAGAAGGATACTCTGGAGAGCGCAGACTCCTGTGAAGGTCAGCCGATCCTGGATCTGTTCTTGGGTCCAGATATTCACCAGAAGTAGGCTACAATTTTTGTTTCTTTTTTTTTTCTTAAATAAGAAAAGGTTCTATACTGTCGGAAGATAGGCTTTTATATTAAACAAAAATTCTCTGAACAAGACAGCTCGTGAATCAGAACTTTTTTTTTTTTTTGTATGCAAGCGGAAGTTATGAATCAAATGAGGTGACGTACTTTAACAAATACGAAATGTCACGTGTACGGCGCCAGGATCGTTCAATACGTATGAAAATATGTGACTTCATAGACAGTCAACGATTCTTCCACCGTGCTATCACGGTTTATGTTCATTGGAAAATAGGCACTAACCTTGCTGAACAAATCCAAGATCCGTGATCCGGATTGGCACCACAGATCCGTACCAAAGTTTGACGTTCTGTCCTTGTGTCACATCCTGTCATTTGTGTCACATCCTGTCTTTTCACCTAACTTTGATTCAAATCGGTCAAGAAATGTTGTGTGATCTTGTTGACAGACAGAGAGCAAACAAACAAAACAAATAAGAAGATATAGGAGAAAACATGACCGCCTTTGCAAAGATAAAACTCTCATCAAGGGTCCACCATAAGAACGTAGCTGAAGAACCAAGAATGAAAAGGGGGGGGGGGGGGGATGGAATGTAAAAAGGGGGGGAAAAGAAATAAAGAGCGACGATTAGAGCATTGCCTTACTTTGGCTCCCTCATAGTGGCTTAGGAAACCTGAAGTGGCATCGGAGAATGTACTGTTCAGATGTTTCAGTGGAGGTCACTCTAGTGGCTGGCCGTCTGCCGCGATCTGTGAATCATTCAGGGCAATCGATGTCTTGTTCGTCATCTCTCTTGTCCCCGTTCTTTTCATTACTGCTTTTCGTCCATGACCGTCTGCTTGTCTCTCCCTCCCTCTCTCGGTCTGTCTGTCTGTCATGTCTATCCCACCTTCTCTGTCTGTCTGTTCTGTCTGTGTCTCTCTGTCCCTCCCCCTCTATCTCTATGTCTGTCTGTCTGTCTCTCTCTCTCTGCTGCCCCTCTCTCTCTTTCTCCCCCTCTCCACCTTCTCTTTCCCTCTCTCCCACTCCCTAACTCTCAACATTTTTTTTTTTCTCTCAGGAACATTTCTCCTTGTCATTGTATGTGTAAAGCATCCGTTGCCATTACGATGCCCATACTGTTGTATGGCATCTTACTCTCTCCGTCGGTGGAAAGATTGTGTGTACTGGTTGTTGTTGTTGTTTAGTTTTGTTTCATTTTACCCCCCCCCCCCCTCCCTCCTTAAACCCCCCCCCCCCCCCCCCCCCCCCCCCCCCACCCCCCCCCCCCCCCCCCCCCTGCTTCCACTCCCAACCCACTCTCCCGCTTCAGTTCATGCGTGTGTGTTTACTGTGTATCCGTTGAACTGATTCCAGCCACCGGTTCTTGTTTTGACTGCAGAGTGAGTGTTGTTCTTTCGCTCCTTGTGCTTATTAGAACACTTTCTCTCGCCCCTAACGCACCTCACCCTTTCTTTGTCTCGATGACCTCCTCTGTCACCCCCTCCGCCCCTTCCCTCATACACAACATGGGGCAAGCACACACACACACAC